>CAJGYM010000164.1:0-112383 GCA_904845305.1 Caenorhabditis auriculariae | reverse complement strand
GCGGCAATGTTTGGGCGAAGGGCTGGCCCGAATGGAACTTTTTCCTTTTCACTGCCAATCTTCTCAACCGTTTCAAGGTAAATTTAGGGTTCTGAGGTGTAATTAAAAACTTATTTTCAGGTAAAACCAGGTAGAGCCGGTCCGCCATCGCTCAAGAAACGATTTGGTATTACGATGTGTGTAGAACCTTTCACGTGTCATTTTGAACCAAAGAAGTATTAATTTCGCCTTTTTAGTTTTTTTTTTTGATGTTGGATGAAGTTTTAAAATGAAAATGTTCCTAAGTTTCTTCAAGTGATATTATGTCAGGAACGGGGTTTTTATCGAAAAAGAGTTTGAAAAGAAAATTCTTTCCGTGTACTTTGCACTTTTCCAATCTTTGATTCTCTCAATAAGAGTTTCTGCCAACGAACGTGGTCTCTTTCGATTTTTCAACCTTTTTTCTTCCCAAGTCGTTTTCCCATTCGCTATCTTTTCCCTTCCCAGACTTTTCATGCTTTTTCTTCTTCTCTCGGCATTTTTCGCCATCTTTTTGTTTCAGCAATTGTACTGGAAACGAAGGAACTATCCGCCAGGTATTTTTGTCTATTAATGTTTTTATTTCAGTCGCATTTGTATATTTTTAAACGAGTTCCCGAGGGAAATTTTTCCCTTAAGGTTTTCCGCTTCCTTTCGTGTTTGAATTTTAGAAACCACTTTTTTTCGTAAAATTTATTAAAAATTGAATTTTCGGGTGCTCAGAAATTTTTCCGTCTTTTCTAAAGAAGTTTCGAAATGCAAATTTAAGTTTTTGAACTTTAGGCTTCCTGTTTGTGTTCTTTGAATCTGTCAGAATTTTTGAACTCTTTATTCCTGAAAAAAAAAGGAATTTGTTAAGGCCCAACTCCATTGCCTTTCATTGGAAACTTCCTCGAGGTTCTGAAATATGAGGCAGGGTATCAGGCTTTTACCAACTGGCGAAAGCAATTCGGACCAATTTACACATATTGGCTGGGTTTCGAAAATCATAAAAATTTGATCATTTTTTAAATGAAGGTCCTTTCCCATTCATTGTCATTTCTGAATATGAGCGAATGAAGGAAACGTTTGTCAAAGATGGTGATGCTTACACGGGAAAGTTCGGTTTAGAAGAAGCGACGGACCTTTTTCGAGGTGAGATATTTTATTTTTTTGAAGATTAGAAGCAAAAATCAAAAAAGGCGTTGAAAAAAATGTCGATAACTTGATGGTTCGTTCCTAAAGGGCCCTGGCGAAAATTTATATTTTTAGAGCTACATCTTCGTGCTTTATGAAGCACTGTTTACAGCTAATCATATAATACTTCCGTGCTAAATTAAATTTTTTGAAATAGAAATAAATTCTCAAAATGTAACTATTCTGTGCAGGGGGAAAATATGGAATCATCGACACAACCGGTGAAACTTGGAGGGAGCATCGACGGTTCGCCATGCATCAGTTGAGGGATTTCGGCGTCGGCAGGGATTTGATGCAGTCGAAAGTAAGTACGCTGAAAATATTCATCGGTATTTATTTTAGGTTCTCGATTTAATTTTGAACTATAACGGCAAACGCTTGTAATATAACTTCCTTCAAAAATTTGATTTTGAGAATTTCATCGGAATTTTTTGTTATGAAGTCTCAATGCTTAGATAATTGACATGAAAATACCTTCTGCAATTTAAAAATTTTAACCTCTCTTTCAAACAAAAATATTTTCGAAATTTTCAAAATAGAGTTTTCCATATTTCAGATCCTTCTCGAAATGTCTTTCTTGGCTAAAGACATCGAAAACCATAAGGAAGGTGAAGTAAAAGTCCAGGTACCTTCCGATAAAAAAATTCCTTTCATGATTTAGTCTTGACAGGAAATGTTCGACATTGCCGTCGGCAGTGTGATCAATCAGTTTCTCTTCGGTTACCGATTTGATGAGGTACAGGAAAAGTTGACGAGTCATGAGAAAAAAAAGTGTTTTTTCAGGAAAGATTGCCCGAACTCCGACAATTGAAAGCGTTGGTCAAGCTTCAAATGGAAAAGGCGAGTGATCCAAAAGCGATTGCTCTATGTTTCCCCTGGACCAAATACTTGTCAATTGGAAACGACTTCAGAGAACTGTTGGTTTTCATTGAAAAACTCGGAATGAATTCACTTTTTGAGGCTAATTCAAGTTCGCGGTCAGTTCTGGGCATTCTTCCAACGGCAAATCGATGAACACATGAAGGAAATCGATTTTGATCAAGACGAGAGCAAAGATTACGTTGAAGCTTATTTGAAAGAGCGTAGGAAGAGAAAGGCTCCGGTTGGCGAGAAGGAGATTTTCAGGTAAAAAGAAATCGAAAATATAATTCCTGTGAAACTTGTATTTTATTCAAACATTTTTTCAACAAAAAATGGCTCAACCTTGATTCTTATTTTGTTTAAAGACGGATTTTAAAATAAAAGTTTTGGTTGAAATAAATTTTGAAGGCTCTGAGTTTTCTATTTTGAATTCACATTTGAAATGTTTATTTTTGTGTACTTCAATTACTTGATAAATAAGATTTGTTGTATTTTAAAAATATGATCGAGTTATACTATGATAAAGTGAAATTTTTAATCTTTGAATTTTTTTCTAATTTTTACAAAGCGTGGAAAAAAATATTAAAACTAAAATGTCTAAAATTAGAAGCAAAAAAATTTCAACAAAATGAAACGCAAAATTTCCTCTGGATTTTCTTAATAATTTCCTTTCCAGTAATGAGAACTTGATGAATATTCTCGTGGATTTGTGGTTCGCCGGACTTGAAACGACTTCCAATACGTTGACCTGGGCCATCGCTTATCTTCTGAATAATCCCGAAGTTCAGGTAGAAATTGAATCCTTTTTATTTGTTTTGAAAACAAATTTTTACATTTTTCAGGAAGAAATCCATGAAGAACTGGCGCGTGTGATTGGAAGCGACAGGGAAATTATCATGTCCGACAAAAATGATCTCGTTTACATGAACGCTTTTATCAATGTTAGTAAGCAAGAAATCATAATTATTTTCCTCAGAAATTTGAAATCCACTTTTTGAAAAAGAAGCTGTATAAAATGTGCTCTGAACATTCAGGAAATCAAAATAATTTTTTTTTTCAGGAGTCACAAAGATGTGCCAATTTGCTGCCGGTGAACCTTGCTCACGTTTTAGAGAAGGATGTCGTTTTGAACGGCTATGAAATTCCCAAAGGAACTGGAGTTTTGGCGCAGATCAGTACTGTGATGCTAGATGATAAAGTTCGTTTAAAAATTTTTAATTTTTATTATAAATGTTTAGAAAAAAATACACAACATTCGTGAAACAGCTAGATTTTCATCATTTGCAGGTTTTCCCCGAGCCGCATAAATTCAATCCGAAGCGATTCATCGAAGACAATGGACAATTGAAAAAGGTATTTTCGATCAAAAAAAAAAAAAAAAATCAAAACTTCGTTTTTCAGGTCGACGAGTTGATTCCATTCTCAATCGGAAAACGGCAATGTTTGGGCGAAGGGCTCGCCCGAATGGAATTGTTCCTTTTTACCGCCAATCTTCTCAATCGTTTCAAGGTAAATTTAGGGTTCTCAGGTGTAATTAACAAATTATTTCCAGGTAAAACCAGGTAGAGCCGGTCCGCCATCGCTCAAGAAACGTATGGGCGTCACCATGTGTGTAGAGACATTCACCTGCCTTTTCGAACCGAAAACATATTGAATTTCGTACGTTTTTTTCTGTGTTTTTATAATTTTCAAGGATCATGAAGTGCAATAAAAATTTGTCTTTTTGGATCACCTTGAACGAAATTTTAAAGTCACAAAAAAATTTACCGCGTTGAAAAAAATACAATAATTTTTTTAAGCGCAAAAGAAGGTCATGAATTTAAAGATTAAAAAAAGATCACCAATTCGAGACTATTTAGGAATTTTTTCTATGCTCCTTTAAAGGAATAGAACATGAGCCTAGCCTGAATCAACTTTCAAAAAAGTATTTCGTGTTGAGAACTCTCAATATGCTCCTTTAAAGGCGCATCAAGCAGTATTGGCTCAATTGAACTAAAATTTCTGAAATTTTAAAATTTTCACTCACGCTATGAGCCTCCAAAAGTTTTTAGCTTATCACAACACAGAGCTATTTCTATGCTGCTTTAAAGGCGCAGCACATTATCTCAACTTATATTACACAAAAAAGTTCCAGGCATAGTTTTTCCGAAATTCTCCGTGCTAGTCCAAACAGCACAGCCAAAAATAACTACCACGCGAAAGTCCAAAGATCCTCCGCTCAGTGATTTCAAATCTGTAATCAGCTGCCCGTTCCATTTCGCACAATATAATCAGTAGCCATAGCGACCCAAAATGTGCAATTGAATATAATAACACGTTCGGCCCAGGATATAAAGGTACACCGAAAGTTATTATTCTCATAAAATTCCTCGCCTCGAGCTTTACTGGAAAGGCCTGTACGAGGTCGGGCTCAACGTCGACTGTGACCTTCAAGATGATTCTTGCCTTGGGCAAAATCTTGGTCAACTTTTTTCCGACGTCTCTTTTGCGGCTTCTCTCCAAGAAGCTTTTATTTTTTGTGTTTTCGCGGCTAACACAGGGATTTTACTGCTGTTGTTGGTTGATCGCAAGAAGTTGTCGGTAAATCATTAAATTTTTCAAATTGACGGGCAATTTGTATATATCATTGGTTCGCTTAACGAGAGAAACCCGACAAGCCTTTACCAAAAACTATGAAAAATAGCCTGTGAGGACTCCTCACTGAGGAGGTCAAGTGGCCACTTTAGGAATTTCAAGAGAGTTACTAGACTTAAAGAATTGATATTGAACGGTATCGGAAAAAGTCTACAGTTTTTTTCATTGGTCGCTATAAAAAAAATTTTCAAGACCTTTTAAAGCCACCACTATTAGAACCACTTATGATAATAGTTTTTCGATCATAAATTCCTCATTCTTGTAGAAAAAAGTCGAAAAATCCATTACCTAAGCGTCGCGGTCGCGTTGCGGCTCTAAGACTTGATCTTATGTCTTTACAAAAAAACCACGATACGTCAGGCCATTCCAACTGTGACCGTGAAACTTCAGAAAAACATTCACTCGAACTTGATATTTTTCAGGTATCATTTTTCAAAATTGTCGCAATCTTGGCCTTTTTTGTTGTTCTCCGAACCTGTACCACGTTTATTGCAAAATCTATTCCTTATAGTTGGTTCGGCAAAGGAATTGATATTTTCGTATCGTCTGTTGCTTTAATCACTAAAGTCTCTGGAGTTCATCTTTCAATGGTTTTCCTGGCCTTTTTATCCCTAAACAGACTACTTGTGTTCGTTTTTCCGAGTGCGAACAGTGTTATTTTTGAAAGGTTCATCGAGATTTTGTCTAATAAGATGACAAAAATTCAGGAAATTATTCTACTTGCTTACAATAGTACTGACGACTCTGACAGTACTGTCAACAATTTTAGCGATTCATTTCTCTGAATTAACTCGACTTTACCTTCCACTTGGTGACGCTATCGATAGGGCAGCTGTTCCTGAGATTATGAGGGTTTTTATTATCACTCTTCAAAATTTCACTTTCAAAGAGTTTCCAAAACAGCAAAAACATCGATAGGACTCGAACCTGTCATTCTTCCCGAAAGTCGAACTCTCTATCCATTGAGCTATTAAGGTCGCCAACCGTTTATACATCATCTTCCCAGCTTTTTCTATCCTTTGCTACACGGCTTTATTTATTTATTTTCATCGAAAGTATCATGACGCCAATGTTCGGAAAGCTATCGTGGCTGGGGAACGTCAGATTCTAGTTCAATTATTTGTGATCTCAGCTTCTTATGTGGTTAGTTTAGAGCATAAACGATTAGATAAGACTTGAAAATCAAAAAAATTTATCACTAGAGAACATGTGAAGCTCGAAATTTGGCTTCGTCAGAATATATATTGCTGGAAACTGACTTTCGGCTATTTATTCTTGCTTTTTTTCAGACCCTGTTCACGGTTTGGGAAATTCTGAACAACGTCACGATTGAGACTACGCTAAAACTGAAGTTCATAGCTTTTCTCAATGTGATCGACACGATTCCCGAATTTTTCATTCCCATCTTCTTGATTTTTGGCACCAATAATTTCAAGCATATTCCAAGTGACGTCCTCAAAAAGTTGAAGAGAAAAGGATGATAAATGTTCATTTCAATGAATTTCGTTGTTTTCGAGAAGGTAGCGCGACTTGTTGGGGATTTCGCCGTGGGGCGTGTTTTCTCTAGAAAAGGAGGCGGTTTTTTGTTTGAAACTTTACTGGTCACACGTGGAATTGCTCAAGGGGTTTCGAAAAGTCACTAATATTGGGACAGGCCATTCCAAATGCGACCAGCTCGAGGAAAAACCTCATTGTAGCCGTGTGAATGTGGCCGGGATCCTTGCTGACCCAAATATCGTCGATGAAAGCTCCGTTTTTACTGACTGAGACTTGCTGGAGTCTGACGTGGGTCATGTTGGCTACGGTCATTATCGTGTAACCGTAATCATCGGATCTGAAAAATTGATTATTTGAAAATGGTTTAGAACAAAATGAACAGATGAACAGATGAACCAACAGATTTTGAAAAACATTTATCTAAAACAGCCTTGAAAAAGGCCATTCTACTTCTTAGTTCAAAAACTCCTGAAGTAGTTTACTCCTTGATATATCAGATAGAGGCGCGGAAAGTTTCAGTTCTGAAGAGAGAAGGGATAAAAGTCTGAAAATGACCACTTCCAGCGGATTTTGAATTTTTCTTCAGTTTATTTTTCTTTTAGTAGTTTTCCAAGCTACTAATTTCGAAAATTGAGCCTAAAGATCCAAAATTAAACCTGAAAGCGCTCCAAGCCGTCGGCTTATTGCTAAACTTCGCACCAGGCGTGTGACATCCCTAAAAAAATCATTCATTTTTTTTTCTGAAAAATTAAAAAACCGCAGAGCCGGTCAAAACGTAGACAGGAGCCACTGGATTGTGATAAGCAGAGTTCTGGAAACTTCAATATTTAAATGTATCTTTTTTTCTCACCGAGGCGTAATATTTCCGGTCAGCAACTGGATACATCCTCTCATAGGCGTGCATATGGCCCCAAAATCCGAAATCTATCGAGTATTTCAAAAAAGTCGGTTCCAAGCCAGGCAGGCCGCGGTCACCAACGCGGATCTGAACTCGGAAATTGGTAACGCAAAACGGACGTTCTCCGGACGTTTTTGGGCAATTCTAGGAATCACTTAAGAGCGCTCAGGCTACTAAAGTAGTCACTAGAAATGCCCAGGCACGTCGGATTCGCGTCCCGTTCCGAAAAATAAAAAATCAGCTGTCAAGCGAAAAAAAAATTCAATAAAAATATAATTTCTAGAAAAGTCGGCAATTATTAAATTCTCTTTTTCGTAAAAAAAAAATCACCATGCAGCACAAAAAAAGCTTCGAAAATTTATCGAGGATGTTCATTTTTATGTGTAATGTTCTAAATAATCCTAAAAATTATGACGAGGCTACATTTCCCCCTGTACTTTCTAGTGGAACGTCCGCTCTTTGCAATAAATAATCCTTGAAAGTCAGTTTCAAGACCTTGATAAGAGTTATTAGACGATAATGAAGCTTGAATGATATCATAAACTGAAAAGTAGGAACCAGTGGGTTCAGGAACTTGAAGGGACTTAACATAAACTAATAAGAATCTTCGAAGGTAGGTTAAAAAATGAAGCTCTTGAACAGAGAAATCATCAAGAATAAACAGAAAAACTTACAAAATCGCTGGTGAAATCGGTACATTCGTTGCCGTACTCGATACTGCAGTACATCGGTCTGTGTTGGAACGTTGAAATCCATGGAACATTTTTCCGGTTCGCTTCGGCCGTCTTCAAGATTATTAATGGAAAAGGTTAAAAAACAAAAACAAAAGAAATAAAAAATTTTTTTAATTATATGTCTCCGTAGAGCGCATTAGTCCTGATCTTTTTTTTTTTGATTTTTCGATTCAATTTTGATATTTTTTTTACCTCAAAAACTTAAAATCTAATTTTCATACAATCAAGAGACCCTTTAAAGGCTTGACATCAATCTTTTGAGTCTGTGAGGAGCTACTCAAGAAGTAAAAATTGGATAGAAATATAATCAAAAGAAATTCAAGCTTTTTCGGCTCCAAGTCTGCTGAGAAAAAACATCTCAGCATCTCAACCCCTTTAGTGACTACTATCCGCAGTTTAAGTAAACGTTTGTGTCCAAACAAACCTTCAAGTCGTTTTGAAGCCAATTATACTGCGTTTGAATGGAAGCCGTTCCGTATTCCCGATCAAATCCATAAAATTCGGTACTGATCCCAAGCCAGTGAACTGGCCCGATGTCTACGCTGAAAATAATTTTTAAAAGCCTGAAAAATGAAAACGAAAACCTGTAAAACTGATTGTCACCATAACCGTTGTGTGGCATGTAGAAGCGAGTTTGATAATTGCTGAAGTTTTTCCCGTCGTCTTCGTGATTCCCAGCGATCACCATGTAGGGCATCTGAAAATTCACCTTTAATCCATTTTTCATTTGACAGTGTCTGAGCTGTCTGCTTCCTTTTTTCTTTCATTGGAAAAGGCGAAAGAAGTTTGAATAGCACGTAGATTGCGAAGAAATCAGACTGTTTCAAGTCTAATTATAGAAACTTACAGTAGAAATTAATGGTTCCATCAAATTCATGAATTTGTCCCCGCGTTTACCATTATCCGTGTGAAGGTCATAGGCGAGATCTCCTGAAAATTTATGATGTCTGACTGTCTGCGCTCTCTTGTTCTCTAAGCACTTTTGGAGAAAGAAAAAGAAATAAAAAGCAGAGTGTTCGCAATAAATACGGCCACAGTGTAGATTTCATTCACAAGATTCAAAAACATCTATAGTCTGTTCAGATTTCAAATGTCAAGTCCTCGCATAAACTCCGCCCCCTAATGGTGCAATGAACCAATCAGAGAGCGAGCCATCCACAGAGCGTTTTTCAATGACGTCATTCTACTTGAGACTCAACATCTGAACAGACTGTAACCGTCTTCTGTTTTTTGTTTTCTCAACGACGAGGGAGGGAGAGAGAACAGACGGTTAGACGCTTGTGATGTTTTAGTCTATTCACCATTTCTTCCGACTTTTTAACAGTCTGGTTTTTAATCTCCAATTGTGAGGGAGTTCGAAAAACCTACCAACATGGACGACGAAATCGAACTGTCCGGCTAAGCCTTGATTAATTATACTGGTCGTCGAAACGCCGTTCTCAATACCAAGATCGCCATAGATACAGACCTTAACTTCTATCTTTTCCACCAATCAAAAAATAAAAAACCAACCTTATACGACTTTGGATTGGCTGGCAGGGTTTTGAAGTGGAAAATTCGGGATTCAATTTGATAATCTGAATTCTTAACTTCTTTTTATCCAATTTTAACAACAAAAAAAAATCAATTTTCGCTAATTTACACTCTTTGTATTTTATTAACTACTAACTTATGATAAATGCCATTTTTGGGCTCACGTTTGAAAAAAAGGCCGATGCGCCTTTATACTTTACTATTTTTCATAGTGTTCTATAAGATTTTCACAATTTTTTGTAAAGAAAAAACGAACAGTACTGAGTAGACGGCTTCAAATCGTGTAGCCGAACTCGATGGCTGTACCGAGTGATCCCTCCGAAGACCCATTTTTTGATGTCTCCAGTTTTTTTGACCAAAGAACTCAGAGAGGTTCCGTAGCTCAGGATTGAATCAACTGCAAATGAAGATTTTGCAGAGTATCAAAACAGTATATAGCTGATTCACGGCTGGCTTGAGTTATCGAAAAAATGGTCCTGACACGATAATGCACGAGATAGCGCCTGGCTCGGGGAGAGCGCAGACAGGACACGCCCCCTTAGCGTTCCAAACTGGCCGTGAATCAGCTATAATCCCACGGCCTTAGGAAGGCCTCAAGCCAAAATGGCCGGCCCAAAAACCTCAAGTTTTCTTCAAGTCCAATATCAGGCTTTTTTACGACGAAAAGTCAAGTTTTTGCTTTCTTTTTTTCTTTCAGAGTCCAACAGAAACTGTGATTTAACGACAGAAAATAATTTTTCGATATTTTTAATGAGTTTCAATTTTTTGCAAAGCATGACGAAACCCTAGCAAGGCCCGAGCAGTCCGGGCACTTTTTTGTTGAGACATCGGGAAGAACTGATTCAAAACACAACGCTTTGATCCATTCCAAATGCGGTCGCGGTGTTTGGACTTAGGATAAATAACGTGTACTTGAGCAATATAGCTGATTCACGGCTGGCTTGAGCCATCGAAAAGGGTCCTGCCACGAAAAGAGACGAGACAGTGCCCTGGTTGGTAGAGAGTGCAGACAGGCCACGCCTTTTTGCGTCCCAAGCTAGTCGTGAATCGTCTATATCACGATTATTACCCTTATTAAAAAATTTCCAGAAGATCTATAACTAGATTCAAAGCCGCTACGCGACCGCGTCGCTCTATTCACTCTCCCACAAAAAGTTCAATTGATAGAAAAAAAATTTTTTTTCTCAAAATAAGCTCATTTACAAGAAAATCAGGAAAAAAAGAAACTGAAATCAAACCATCATTGAAGGTGATCCATGCCACCGAAAGATCTAGCGGACCGTCATGGAAAGCCAAATGAACCTGTTCGGGAGCTGCCCAACTTTGGGCCAAAAAACACGCCAGCAGCCAAAATGGCAACATGTCCAAAGAAGTGATTCCTTTTTTTATCAAATCGTAAAGATTGAACTTTGACGTCATTTAGTGATAAAGATTGCAGGAAACGAGGAACGTCCAGAAGTTGACACTCCGAGACGAAAGTTGGGGATTTTTCGCAGGTTCTCCATTTTATTTATAATACACTTATGAAGTTGTAGAAAGCTTAAGATTTTATCTGAAAAAAACTCCAAAAATAAAGCTGGGCATCAATTGGGACTAGGTAAAGTAAGAAGGCAAGGTTGAAGTGAAAAAGAAACTCAAAAATACAGAAAATCATGAACAAGTTAAGGGACAGAATTTATCTAGTTTAAATCCATTTGAAAACTAGAAATCTTGAAAAAAATGAACCATTTCGACTTTTCTTTGTTCTTCTGAAGTTGCAGGATTTTTTTCTAAATTTTCACGAAATTTTTTTTGACGAAATGGGTATTTTTAAAAAAATTTTTCTCAAGAGGTTTACAAATACAAGAAAAAAAGGCAATCTGAAAAGTTTGAAAAAAATAATTCTATAGTGCAAATTAATGAAAAAATTCGTTAGTAAAATTAGGAAAATAAAATACCTCACGAAATTCACAATTTCTCATTCTCCAACCGATTCCCAAACTTCTCCATGTCTTCAATTATTCCCTTGGCACGGCTCAAAAGTTCCTCGCAAGCTTCTTCCACCGTCACTTGCGCGCTTTTAATCACTTCTTCTTTGTACATTTGGTAGTAAATCGAAATTCCGAACAAGGTGAACGTCGAGCAAAGCGCAAAAAGGTCCTCATAGGATTTGTGGACCTAAATTCACGTCTTGAAAAAAAAAAATCGAATTTCTAACTCACATCTTCGAGTGTAAATTTCAATTCATCCTTTGCAATTTTCTGAAGGCTGTTGTAGTAGTGTTCCAAATACCTGAAAGTTGAAATTCAGAAAAACGTTGCTATAAACTTTTAAAATTAAATTAAACATTTTTTTCGAAAAATAAACGAGAAAGACTTCTTCTACATCAAATTAAAATACTTACTTTCATAAAAAAAAGATTTTTCTTTTTGCGCTAAATTACCCGTATTTCGTGATATTTCGACACTTTATCCTCCCTTTCATAGTTGAAAAAAACAAACCTATCCGTATTCTTAGTCCTATTTTCATAAGAAGTTCCCAAAGTCAATATTCTGATAATATCGCTAACCATCGATCCTTTGCAAACCATCTGGAAGTCGATTACAGCGACTAACTGAAAAAAAATCGTTTACAACCTTATGAGAACAAAAAAGGCTCACATCATCGGTTTTTGATCCTTTTCTCCAAAGGACATTCGTGGCGTTCAGATCGGAATGTACCAAGACCCAAGGAAGGCCTGAAACTTTTATTTATTGACATATTTAAAAACAAGCACCTCGAATTCTGGGATGTTCCAACGCTTTCCGAACATAGTCTTTTTCGTAGGCCCATTTCAGATTCTCCAGTCTTCCTTTGAACCATTCTGGCCGATATTCTTCCAGATTCTTTGCTGAACTGAACTGAAAACAATAGATTAAGAAATGTATTGAGCAAATATTACTGGGGACTTCAAAAACTCCAAAATGAACTCGGAAAAATACGCTATTAGGCCACGCCCACTTCCACGCGCTTCACCCGTTTTGAAACGTCGTGGTTTATAAACGCGTTTTTCCAGCAGTATTTGAAAACATTAAAACACCATCATGCTGGTGTTAGCACGCAAGAAAAAAAAACTTGAAAAAATGAAATTTATTTGAAAAAAAAATAAAATTTTGGACTCCTACTGTAGTCATTACAACTGCAAATACAGTGACGCTCTTCCCCTAGGTTTTATTTGTTATTTATTTTTTTATTCATGATTCATTTTTCTTAATCAATATTAATCTTTGTGTTTGTTCTTCATGAAGCTATGTTATCCTCAATTTTAGTAAGGCGCAGTTGTTGAAAAAAAGCGAAAAAAAGTTTGAGACCTCGAATCGAAAAATTTTTCTTCATTTCGATTTATCGCTTTTATACTTTCATTTTTTTCTTCTTTTTTTCTTTGTTCTCGAAGGGATAATTTAGTTATTCTTATTAAATTTTTTTAAAAAAATTAAATTCCGATGAAAACTGCCTGAGTTTAATTTTATTTTTTTGCAGAGGCAAGGTCCACTGTTCATTACTCCACTTTTCATTATCTATTCATGATTTTTTCAGAGATCCTCTCGCCTATTTTGGAGAATAAATGCTGCTTTGAGTTGAGAACAGAAAGCTCAACGACAGATTTTTCCCAGCTATTTCAGTCCAGAAAGGTTAGTATTTTTTTTCTAATTAACTGAGAGATAGCACCGTAAGGAATCTGTTGTGAAGGAAATTTCTACGAAAAATTCAAACCATAGTGTCGGCAAATGATTCTTCAATGTTATGATCGTAATCGAATTGATCCACCCGCTCTTTTTGACTTCTGGGGTCAGAACTAGAGAAAGCTTGGTAGTGGAAGCCGGCCAGGGCTTCTAGTAGTCGGAGAATCTGGAAAGATCAAAATTACACAAAAATAGGGGAAAAGGGATAAAAATCATGTATATAACGGAAGTTTCACCATATTGGAAAAACAATTGTTTGGAATTCAAAGTACTACTGTCACCTGCCGTATATTTTTAAACTTCTTGGACCAACCTGAGGATCATCAAAGCCTGGAATATATTCAACTGCATACATCTGATCGGTTAAATCTTCTGCAGCCAATCCACCGTAACCACCATCACCGTAATCCTCACAGTAGTAGACTTTTGGGGTTGGAAAATTTGGGATCTTTGTTCCACCGTAGACGTGATGGAATAAGTTTTCTCTCTGAACGAGTCAAAATAATTTCCGGACCCTGAAAAAAAGAGTACCTTTGTAAAATCGATAAGCGTTGGAAGCATATCGGATCCGTCCGATTTCTCAGCATTTTTGGTGATTTTTGGGAGCTGCAAAAATTTTTTGAAATAGATTTGTGCTCTTAATTGAAATTCGAACATTCAGGAAACATAGACTTCAAAAAGAAAAAAACTTAGATAAACCAACTTTGATAAAAAGCTGGGTCGGATGTTCAGGCTCATTTTTCCACTTCAATTTCGCTCTGTAGATCTCGGACCAGAAACTTTTTGCGTTCTCGATTCTTTCAAACTCCACGGAGACCTTGAATTATTTTTGCTTTTAAAGAAATAAAGCTCTACAATACGAACCTTTTTCCCAAATATTTTCAATATCAGGAAACGACTTTTTCAACTAGGCGCTGAAGTTGTTCTTGGGTCATTTTTTTTCCTTAAAAAAAGAATCAGAAGTTCAGTTTACAAATAAAAACGAAAAAAATACTCCAGAGCAAATCTCATAGCCAGAAAAACGTTTTTCAAAAATAAGTTTTTCACAAAAAAACTTTAAAAAAATTAAAAAAATGAAGCCAAAGATGAAAAAAAGGTTTTTTTTCAAAAAGTTTTCAATTTTTCTTATGGAAAAGAAGGCAGTTATATGAATTATAAGCTAAACATCCACTATGAGGTAGTTCAAATGAGAAAACGTCTGAACAGAATTGAAAAAAGAAAAGAATTATTACTGATTTTAACAGAAAATTTCGGAAAAAAAAGCTTTAAAAAATGAGCCAAACTGAATCATTTTTCAGTTTTTTGAGCGAACTGTTTGTAAAGAACTACTTCAAAATCGAGAAAAACGTCAAAAAAAAGCTAGACAAAAAAAAAACAATTTTTCTCATGCAAAACTCATATTATTAGTCTGCAACTGAAAATAATTTTTTTTTCCAATTTTTGAGCCATGAATGAAAAAGTTGATGAAAAGAGTGCTGCAAATTGGAACCAAAGAGTTCCACATTGTCCGCCTGAATAGGGACCTTATCAGTTGGACCAGCCATGAGTGATATGATTGAGGTCAAATCACACTGATCACGTTTTGTTGCACTCGGAATTCGAACAAAATGTAGAATTTGTAGGTTCGTTCCGGAAGAAAAATTCATAATTCTTGTTCCAGAATTCTCATTTTTGAGAAAAAAAAAGTTTGCTGTAATGAGAGAAAAGTCGCGCTCAGTGTAAATTTCAAAAAATGCGATTCGAAACTGGAAAATAAGAGTAGTTTTCGAAGAACATTCCACAAGAAATCTTTGAAAATTTCGAACCGAACAAATTTTCGATTTATTCTCATGCATTTTTATGATAATTTAAGAATACAGTCATCGGCAAAAACGGATCGAAAAGGAACTTTCTGACCAGAATAATAAGAAAATACAATTTTTACTGAATCACACAATTTTTCAAATTTTTCAACTTTTTTATCTCGTCAGAAATTCGAGAACTCATGGATAAAAAAAGTCTATTTTACGGTAGTTTTTTTAAATGAATAATTGAAGTAACCTCTAAGAATTACGAAAAACGAGAGAAAAGGACAAAAAAGTAATAAAATGCATTTCAAAAAGTGCAGACAATTTTTGACCGTCAAAGATCGCCTCGATCGATTTGGAGAGCGGGGAGAACGGCGGCGGCCAAAAAAAGACTCTTTTGTTATTTTGTTCGACAGCAAACTAGATTCAAGTCGAATTAGGTCTAGTCTGTTCAATTTTCATAGTTTTCCATCATTTAGTTGAGGGGAAAGGTGAACGTTTGACAATCCGTGTTTCAAGGATGAAAAGAAAAAAACACACTATTAGCCTTGCAGAATTTTTGTGTAGGAAATCGCGAAAACAATGGACAGGGTCAAGTACCTAATCTTTGACGTGAAAAACGCTGCTTCATTTTTGATAAATAGAAATTTAGAAAAAATTTAAGTTCAACTGACCTCCTAATAATGAGTTTCTCACACGCGAATCGGCATGTCATTTATTCATTTCTAGTTGAAACCAAAATTTGAAGCTGCCAGAATAGTATAGTTCATTCAAAAATCTTTGCCGTGGTTTTTAAAAGAGCATAGAGTTATTTGATAAGTAAAGGTCTTGAGGCGAATTTGTTAAAAAAATATTATTTTAGGTAATTTCTTTGGGCTCTCTAGCAAGGTCTTCGCATATCCAATGCTTCTTTTTTTGTAATACCACAAGAAATGAGTAAAAGACGCTTCTAGAACGAAGAAAGATTTTTTCTGACCCACAAAGTGATAGAGATTGAAGGTTCAAATCCCGCTTCAAATGAAAAAAAAACCTGAAGCTTTCTTGGCTTTCTCGATGTTTCTTATGCTTTTTTTTATTCCGCTTGATTTCTTTTCAAACTGCTTGGTATATCTTTTTGTGTTTTATATTTATGTTTTTCGAAAACTGTACAATACTAAAAAGTTTATAAAAGTTTCTTAAATTGCCGTATCTGGTCGCGTTGTGATGTACTGGGCAATCTCAGGAATCTCGTGGACCCGCTTGTGATAGTTGGCGATCTGAAAGTTGAGTGTATTGAATTTACAAAAAAAAAAAAAGATACGAAAAAAACCTCAGAATGTTCCTCCAAAATTTTGGGCAAAGCCTTGTGAAGCGAAGTTATGTGGTCAGCGATCCAGAGATCAGCATAGGTTATGCCACTGGGGGCGATAAAACCTTCAATTATCCATTAATTTTAGTAATCTGTTATTTTCGTTGTTTGACTGAAACACACCTGAGCCCGCTTTTTTGATCTGATCCGTAATTTTCGTGTACCATTCGGGTAGGGCTGCTTCAAGTTCTTTCAGCAGTTTTTCCTGAAAATTTGAAGTTAGATCAATTGAGCTACTTACGCCAATTCTATAGCCAAAAGATTTTCATTTCGCGAAATGGAAAGCTGGAAAGAACAAAAAGAATGGAACATTAATTTTTTTACCTCTTTCAAGTTGTAATAAAAACAGCTGCTTAATCACCCTCTTTAAAAAAAGCTCATTCTGATTGGTAATTGAGGAAAGTTTTTTTTTTTATTTTGTTAAAAGTGATAAAAAAAAACATCTGCAGTTTCATTGACGCACATTCAGAGCGACAATAGCTTCAAAAAATTTATTTTGTGATCCTTTTTAAATTCCTTTTGGACGAAAATATGTCTTTCTCGATTTGGGATAATAAGTCTACCCGAAAATCAAATTTAGTAAAAGGAGTATGAGAAGAAAAAGGCCGAATTCGGGGTTTTTTTCTAGCTGTATCGGCTGTTCTTATTTCAGAATTCGTACTTTAAATTTAATGTTGAATAAAACAAATCCTCACCTGTTCCTCGGCCGGTTTTCCCAACCGAACCGCCCCAGAATAGGCAGAATGAGAGTCCATGAAAAATTGTCGTTGTTGCTCGGCCCAGCTGTCTACCAATAGCTGCTCTTCAAGGTCTTTTCCGCCGTGTCCTAAACGATTTTGTTAAATGTTAGGATTTTTTCGAATCACCAAATTTATGAGCTAAATATCTAGTAATGGCCAGCGATTGATTGTACACAACGCCGTCGATTTCTAGAAGCGGAACTTTGCCGAAAGGCGTGCCTAAAGTACCCTTTATATTTTGAAGAAGGAAGTTAGAAAATACTTGGTTTCCGATCAAGCCAATCTTCGAACTCTATCCGATCATCTTCAAATGGAGTGTGAGACAGGTGGAAGAGCTGCAAAAGAATAAGTTTAAGGAGGAAAAACAATAATTCTCAGGAATTTCAAAATTTAAGGGAAGTCTGGAGAAAAAGCTTCAATTCCAAAAATTTTTAATAGAGAGGTATCCGATCTGATCGAACTATACAATTTTTAAAACATAATTATCACTTTTTGGATCTTCGCGTTTATCATTTAAATTTCTATATGATTGT
Organism: Caenorhabditis auriculariae; assembly: GCA_904845305.1. Classification (NCBI taxonomy): domain Eukaryota; kingdom Metazoa; phylum Nematoda; class Chromadorea; order Rhabditida; family Rhabditidae; genus Caenorhabditis; species Caenorhabditis auriculariae. The sequence continues at coordinate 94,923 of CAJGYM010000164.1, read as the reverse complement.
AGGAATGGCTTATCTAAAAAACCGCACCCGACTCAAAACGATTTTGGAAGTAAGGCATCGGAAAGCATTAGAACAAGGTTGCCGCGGCGCTTCAAGACATTCTACGAGCGGACACGGCCAAGTCGTGAAAATTATGAGGTATTTCAACACATTTTGAACGTTCAAAGTGAAACCAAAGAGCCTACCAAACGAGCTGGCTCGCCAAAGCCACGAAGGTTGAAATAAGTGAATTTGTAGTTGACCATGACTTCTGCGAAATTTGTCAAAGTTTCGAAAAAGACAAGGGAAATCGGTCTTGCTGGTCTTTTATAACAACGTTTCCCGCCGCTATTGATTTGCGCTCCCTGATAAGTGGTCATTGATCTATTTGTCATCATCACACAGCACTTGTTGGAATATTTGTTGATTTTTGTTTCCCGCGGGAAGTTCTGTACTCGATGGACTCACGAGGAAATTCCTACAAAGAGAGATCAATTGGAGTGAAAATTGATAAAAGAAGCAAATCAATCGGAGACATTTTTAGTAATTTGACAAAAATAGCTCAAATTTTGTTATAAGGAAATTAGAAATGCCCTAGGAAAGCTATAGTTTGAATAAATTATTTTTCAATCGTCTCCAGCAGAATCAGAGCTACTTTTTTTAGATCTACCATGAAAATCGTTTCATATTTCAAAATTCAGTTATTGCATCAAATTTATAACCCAAAGAATTTTTTTCGGGTTTCAAGTTTGAAAAAATTCTTGGGCTTGAGATATTAATTGAGAAAGGGAACTCAGTCGAAAAATTCAGGAATTCCAGCCTGATTAGTTTAACCGCTCATTACTCGAAGCGTTGCGGTTGGAATATATTTTGAAGTCTATAAGTTCTTTTAATACCTCTGCGCGTAAGTTGTTTCTGGTCGGTCGCAACTTCAACCAAAAGTTGCCTTTTGATTTATTCAAGACACTAATTGACCGAGTTTCATCCGATTTTTTCTCTGTGGTCTTACTACAGCTTCAATAAACACTCTTATACCCTCCTTCTAGGAAATTATAAAAATTTGAGGTTCTTTCTTTATTTTTTCTTGTTTGCATTAGTAACGCTTTCATTTCGCACCTTAATTAATTACCGGCTTTTCTCTAAATACATCTTTTTATTCTTCTTTTCTTTTTTCGGATCATCGGCCTCTTTGCAAACCTTTTCTCTATAAATTTTATTGCACATCGTTAATGCTCGAAAACTTCTACTACAGAGCTTTCTTCGAGATTTTGTCATTTTTCGGGTACATCGCAACTTGTTTTTCTATATTCACAGTCGCCTTGAAATCGACGCAGGAAATGAAGCTCTACTAGATTTTCTTGCTGAATTTATTCGTTCGAAAGCGGAAAAATGGCATTTAAAATGACTTTTCGTGAATTTTCAGGGCTGTGAGTTAGTTTTTAGTGTTACGGCCACTTATTTGTTATTCCCCGATGTTCCAATTTTTCTCTTATGCCACACCGAGGACAATCTTGGAATGGCTTACAGTTCCCGCTCTGACATGTGAGTGTGATGCTCTTAGAAGCAGTCCATTCCATGTGCGACCTACGGCTTCAAGTTTCAGCGATGAGTTTCAAATTTCAGTGCGGATTCACAATTTGTGCCGGCTTAACAATATTCACGGCAATCGATGATCGTTGCATTATTCGACTGATTATTGTCCTTCAGAAATCTACTACTATCGACTTTGTGTTTTCCAAAAGGTTCCTATCGGGTTTTCGATCAAAAAGCTTTGTTTGATAAACTCAGAGGTCTTCTCAGTATTATTATAACCAACCTATTCATGACTGTACTCGTAGCGTTCCGCTATGCCGAATAAGGTACTTTCGAATCGGTCGCACGGAGAATGGCTCAACGCGATACGGCTTGAAGTTTCACCACTACTTTTCCGATTTTCCATCACTTTTGTCATCGTTGCTTATCCAACTGTTAGCTGCTTTATAACGTTCGTCAAAAACGTCATTTTACATAATAATCTCCACTTTAGGTTTTTTTTTATCCAGGCTTATCGGAACTATCTACTTTTGTTGTTAGGAAAAGTGCCAGTTATTGGAAAATCTCGAGATTTATCAAAAACTTCGTCTATTGATCAGATAAATATTTCCATAACTACATCTTCTTAACGTGAAAAAAACCTGTATTTTTTTGACTGTCTTCTCATAGTATCTGTCAGCAGGCATAAAACCAGCTACCATGTGCCAAGGCGCCGCCAGGAGCCAACAGCCGCCATAGCTCAGTCGGTTAGAGCGTGGGTCTAATAAGCCCAAGGTCGCAGGTTCGACCCCTGCTGGCGGCAAATCTCTTTTTTCTCAAGTTTTCTTGCAATAAAACTACATAGAACTTTATTTTCAAATATACACAGAAAAAATAATAATTTACTGATGATCGCCTTGTTGATTGGCTTCAGAGCTGTCGTTCTGTTTCTGTTTCTCAGCCTCTTTCTGAAAATTATGAGGGGCATATGGATCATTTAGCGCCTTTTTTTACCTTCTCTTTGATCATGAGGTAGTAGTCAACCGCGAAATAGTCATTGGGAACGCTCAGATTGACCGGGACCAAGGCGCCGTTCATCATCTCAAAAATAGGAGATTTATGCTTGCATTTTTAACTAAATTTCTTTTTTTTTTATAATTGGAACGTACCCTGGCGCAGGCGGCAAGGTAATCATCGACAGTTTGGTTCTTTTTGATCAGTTCTTCGTCTACTTTTTCGGCAGACAAGAATTGCGGATAACGGCAAATATTCCATTTGTTGTACTCGAGTTGTTCGCCGCTGCAAGTTACCTTTACTTTTTCAAATTGTCGGAAATTTGAAAGGGATTTCTCTTTTTCATTCCTGTGGTTAGTTTTTATACCCGAAGATATAGTTTATCCATCTCACCCCCAAATAGAGTATTGTGTTAAGAGCCAGCTTGTGAATCTTATGTTCCAATTTCGGATCCTATCGGTGCTGATTTGTTTTTTTTTCTAGGCATTTCTTCGAATTATATCATAAGAAAGCAAAATAATTAATAAAGAAGATGGTCTACCATATACCATGTGATATCTTAGCTTATTCTCAGACTGTATGGAGCAGTGGGTAGCGTGCCCGCTATTTGTCTAAAACATCAAGGTTCGGATCCGCACGAAGTTATTATTATTTTCTTTTTTCAAGCCGTTTTTGAATTTTTACACTAAAAGTAATAAAGAAGAAGAAAAACATACAGAACTTTGACGAAATGTGCGCGGAACTCTGGAAGGATCTCGAGAGGCATTTTAGGGATCAGCCGCCGTGGAGAAAATGCAAGACTGAACAGTCTGACACTGATGGATCTTATCAAAGGCCAGACGTGTTGGGTGGAGAAAAAAGAAGGCGTTCTTTGATAACCGCAGGCGGTGCTACTTTTTTTTCTTTCGAGGATGCCCGGTTCGACGGAGAGAATTATCAGTGGCAAAGTTTGCAGACTAGAGTACTCGTTCCGAAAAAAATACGAAAGAGACGTTCGATTCTTTAAAAGATATCTCTAGGTATTCTCAATTTGACTAGTCTTAAAAGTCAGCTGTTCACGGGTTTTCAACAAGAAAAAAACAAAGAGAGCTGAAGTATCTAACCTTGGGATTAGGTGGAAGGAGAAATGAACCCGATTTTTTTTTAGAAATGTTCCAAATATTTCAAAATTCCACGTGCATTATGGGTTCGGCTAGTTGCAGCGTCAAATAGATGACAGTTTTTTTTAATTGAACATCAAGATATCGGATCAGGATTTTTTGAGTTGTTGAACTTCAACATAACTTGATAAAAATTGATTTTCAAATTTAAATCTGGTTATTCGCAGCAAGCGTGTAAAGAAAAACATTGAAAATAGTTCTAGACCTTTTTTATGCTCAATAATTTATTTGAAAAGCGTGAAGACCTCGTTGTAAAATTTTTTTCAAAGCCAATGGTGGATAGACTAATTTTTCTATCAATCTCTACTTTTCACAAGAAAATTTTTTTCTTTCCAGGAATAGAATCATAATTTTGTAACGTCTTGATGAACTACCTCTGAATCGACTTTTTCTGAAGAACTTCATTTTTCTGTTTTTTTCTCCCTAAGAACAGCTTTTGTAACGTTTTGACGAAAAGTTCAGCTGGTATGACCTTTTCCGATCTATTATCAACAATCGCTACCCTGAATGATTTGAGAAACCGTACGTTTTTGCATTCCAGTGCAGAAAAGTACACCGCCGACGGTGTTCTTTTTATCAAACTTTTATCGTTTTGCCCCCGTGGCTTCACCGTTTTATCGCATTTCGTCGCCAGCCATTAACCCGTCGATAAAATAATTAATCTCCTGTCAAATGCTGGCTTTATGGTTCCCTTTTTTATCATCTATTTGAAAGGGTACAGAGGAATCTCTTGACTGTGCTCTTAAATAAGTAAAATTATTTTTTTGGCTTTCCAAAAAAATAATGATCAAAATAATACAATTTCATGGAAAGATACAATTCAAGAAAAATAAAGTCGAAATAAATACAGAAGTTTTGAAAAACGACCTGATTTATTAAAAAACCGAGAAGAATTTTAAAAACCCCCAAAAATAGGTTTCTTTTTGTCCGGAAAAATGAACATCTGGTTTTTTTGGCCCACGAACATCAATCATTTTCGCGCCAACGAACAGCCAAAAATACGGAGATTCACGTGAACTTCAGAAAGTATATTGATATGACATTGAATTTCAGAGAGATAAGAAAAACGGGAAATTTCCTTTCTGATGTTCCCGAAAATTACAAAAAAAGATGACAAATAATGTTTATAATTTTTCAAAGTTATCGAAATTTGCTTTTTCAGTGGTCAGCCAACACGAATTTGCGTGAGTCGTTTTGAGGTCAGGGTGCAGCTTCTCAATTATCGCTTGAAACGGCGACCAACGTGTTCCAAGTCGGTCATTTTCATTATGAACAGGAAGCTATAAAAATGTAAATTTTGTGTCCCATTACAGTTCCTACTTTATATCATAGTACTTTATACGAAAAGTGCCTCAAAAGCCAAAAAAGATTTTCAACGACGGCATCAATTATCGCTGTAATTTTTTTAAATTCCTTATCTTCTGTCACTAATCTGTTGGCTGTCGCGTTGGCTGCTGTTGATAATGAGGAAAATTGCTTAGTAAGCATAACAAACGGATTTGATAAAAAATGGAATGGTGATTCGGTCATTGAAGTTGGGAAATGTCACGTCAAGGTACAAAGTTTTTCAATAATTCAAGTCCGAATGGTGAGGGGAAAAGGTTCTTGATACAACTCCTAGAATTTCTGCACGCCCTTGGAAGTTATAGAGCCGTTTTTAGTTCTGTAGAAATTATCACAACTCTGAATACTAGGGCGCATGAAGTATTTAAAAAATAGTTTACCTTTTCGTAGACTAAAAGACTATTGAGAGACAAAAATGATTTTTTTTTGACTAGTAATAATAAGTTTTCACGGCATCCAATGAAAATAATGAAGATGACATACTGTTTTCTAATCATCAAAAAGCAAACTTTTTTCTCCAAGTTAGCGATGAATTTTCTTTTGTCACTTTACCGAAGTTCTGAAAATTGGGAAATGTTAAAATCGTTTGCTTGATGTTCTGCGAGAAGTTGATAGTAACCCCCATGATCTGTTTTCCATTATTCATCTACTACTTCATCTTGTACTCCGTTCTAAGCATTCCAAATATGTTTATCTTCATTAATGGTTTACTTTGCCTTAAGCGTCATCTGATTTTTCTAGATTTGGCTCCAGCGTTTTGCTCCAAGTTCGACAAATTGGTTGAGATCGAAACCGACAGTAATTATAACTGTTTTATAGTTATATTGCAATAACGGTTCTTTTTTCTATCTACTTATCACAGTTAATCACTTTTTGCGCATTTGGGAAGGTGTTGTCATCCACCAGGTGGTGACTGGACCTCCTGAATATTTGAAATCTTCACACAGATTTTTGCAACGTCAGTTCGAATAATTCTGTGTTTTTTTATCCGAAAAAGCGCAAAATTTCCATGGCAAAGATCGGATTGAAAGCCTATTTTAAGACACAACTTGTGAGAAGCAGCAGAGAAACAAATTAATTAGGCGGGCTCATTTTGAAATATTGGAAGATGACAAAAAGTAACTTTCTTTCATATTGACTTGTCATAGCAGCTATAGAAAAATCCGCTGGATAGGATATTAGGATGAAAAAATACACCTGCTGAATTCATTGTTTCCTTCTTAAAAGTTCTGAGAAACTGCGGTGTCCTTTCGAAAATGTCAAAACTTTTTTTTTCGTTCACCTGTCCTGACTTACGCATTTCTCACTATCGCCTTCTTTTTCCTGATGTTCTGCGAAGAATTTATAGAAATCCCTGAAACGCCGTTCCTTCGAATTCTTATTTTTATTTTCATAGTCGTTGTTCTTTTTGTTCTCTGGATTCATTACCACTTTCTAAAGATCCTCCACGAGACCTATGATGAAGATCGCCAGGTTCGTAAAAGATATCGACACTGTCATAATCCAGGAAGTTAAGCAAAGTTATTACGCCGCCGTCCCATGCTTGGAAGCTTTGTCCCTTTTCGGCGCCCTCGGAATGTTGTTCTGCTTTTGTTACCTGCAGTTTTGCGCCCCATCATTCATCTACTCTCTATTTTATTACTTCGTTATGAGCATTCCAAATATGCTCATCTTCATCGATAGCCTACTTTGTCTCCAGCGTCTTCTGATTTTTCTAGAGTTGGCTCCAGCCTTCTGCTCCAAGTTCAAATTGTAAGTTTTACTGAAAAGTGTGTTCATTTTTGATTTTGATTTTCAGTTTCATCGGACTCACTATTTCCGTCTCTGTTCCTCTATCTCTTTGTATTACATTTTGTGCAGTAGGGATATTTGTGCTTTCCCAAGAAGAAAAAGATGAACCCGACGAGTTTTTGCAAAGTATTTTCTGTTTTTGCAACGTCAGTTTCATATAAATGTTTTTCTCAAACATGACAGTATTACAGGGCATATCAATAGGCAAGTCGACTGTTTCTTCAGCCACCTTGCTTGGATATGTTTTTCTTTTGTGGCGTATCCAGAAAATGCAAAAATACTTGCCTTCATCACGATTTCGACAGAATAATCACCTTAATATCATTCTTCAAGCACTTCCCATTTCTTTCTATTCTTTCTTGATTTTTTTTTCTTTTTCAAACATTTATATCATAATCCGGGAGCTCAAGATGGCACATAAAGTAGTTAGGTTCATGTGCGACCGCGGCGCTCGAAGTTAGAGTAGTTTATTAATTTTATTTTTCAGTTTGGCTCATTCGACATGTACACTAGAGTTCTCAAAAAGTAAATGTTTGAACGAACGTTCAACCAAACATTTTTCTGAACGTTTGATGAATTCGACCAATTAGTTAAATTTCACATGAACCGTTTGTTAAAAAAATTTCATTTTTGGTTAAATTTCATAACTGAGCATTTATGAACAATTACTTATTTTGCGAAAAAAATTTTTGTTTAAAAAAATGAACATTTAAATTTCATTTTGAAATTTTTTTGGTCAAAAAAAGTAAACATTTAAAATTCATTTCGGAAATTTTGGTCAAAAAAATGAACATTTAAATTTCACTTTTGAAAAAAATTTGGTCAGAAAAAGTAAACATTTAAAGTTCACTTTGACAATTTTGGTCAAAAAAAGTGACCATTTACTTTTCACTTTGAAAAAAATTTGGTCATTAGGACGAACATTTATTTACTAGTCAGAATATGATTGTTTTAGAAAATGACCATTTATTTTTTTCAGTCATTATTTGAAAAGTCACAAAATGAAAAAGAATGAAAGTGATCAATTTTTGGTTGATCTTTCAAAAACGACATTCGTTTGAAATGTCAAAAAGAAAATTTTTCGTTTTTGAAAAATGTCATTTTTTTCAATTGGTCATTTTGAGAACTCTAATGTACACTAAAATTTTGGATGAATACGTTCCAGATGAGTACTTCGCAGACCGAGAATTTAACTTTTTAACGTATTTCTCCTGCACATTAGCAGGTAAATCACGAATTTTGAATACAGAACGAATGATAGCTTCAGGTTTCATAGTCCCTTGTTCTTTCATCATTGGGAACTCGAAGAAACGGAAAATTTTCTTGTCAAGAATCGGATGGAAAACGATTTCTCGAAAGGCAACAACGAATGTGATAAGTGTGAGAAGCAGCAGGGATAATAGTTGATTGTGGCAGTTGATTTGAAATCTTGAAACATTATACCGAATAAACTTTTCATTTTCTTATCAGAGCAAATCGATCAGACACAAAAGAAGTTGACAAAAAGGGTCCTAAAATGAAAGAAAGAGCCTTGAAGGTTTCGAAATCACCTGCTTAATTCATTGTTTTCTCCCTAAAGGTTATGAAAGACTGATGACTGATCCTTTGAATAGATTTTTTCATTCACCTGTCAAAACTCCGCATTTCTCACTATCGCCTTCTTTTTCCTAATGTTCTGCGAAGAATTGGTAGAAATACCCGAAACACCGTTCCTTCGATTTCTTCTTGGTATTTTTATAGTCATTGTTCTTTTCGTTTTATGGATTCACTATCACTTCCTAAAGATTCTTCACGAGACCTATTATGAAGATCGCCAGGTTCGTAAAAGATATCGACACTGTCATAATCCAGAAAGTTAAGCAAATTTATTACGCCGCCGTCCCTTGTTTGGAAGCTCTGTCTCTTTTGGGAGCCCTCGGAATGTTGTTCTGCTTTTGTTACCTGCAGTTTTGCGCCCCATCATCCATCTACCTTGCAATTTATTTCATCGTTATGAGCGTTCCAAATATGCTTGTCTTCATCGATGGTTTACTTTGTCTCCAACGTATTCTGACTTTTTTAGAGTTGGCTCCAGCCTTTTGCTCCAAGTTCAAATTGTTAGTATTACTGTGAAATGGGTTTTTTGTTTCTTATTTTAGTTTACAGTTTCATCGGACTCACTATTTCCGTCTCTGTTCCTCTATCTTTTTGTATTACAGTTTGCACAGCAGGAACATTCATGCTTTCTCAAGAGGAGAAAGATGAACCCAACGAGGTTTTGCGAAATACTTTCTCTTTTTGCAGCGTCAGTTTTATTTAACTTGTTTTTCCATGATTTTTCAGGGCATATCATTAGTCAAGTCGACTGTTTCTTCAGCCACCTTGCTTGGATATGTTTTTCTTTTGTGGCGTATCCATAAAATGCAAAATGACTTGCCTTCAACACGGTTTCGACGGAATAATCATCTTAGTATCATTCTTCAAGCTCTTCCCATTTCTTTCTATTCTTTTGTGAGTTTTTTTTAACATTCCTGTTGTAGTGTCCAGATTTCACCCCGTAAATCTACACCATTTCAAATTGCCGCGCATTATTAAGATGTGCAGGCCACCTTCACAGTTACACTTCTGCGCAATCGCGTAACGCGATTGCGTCCTACTTTGTTGAGTTTCGTTTTCACTTTTGTATAGAAGTAAATAGTTAGTTACTAAAGTTGTATATTTTCGCACTATACAACAATTGGCGATCAGGTAGAACGTATTCCGCGTGTCTACAATAGTTTTTAACCGTAGTTTGAAAACTTAACTTTAATTTTGGTCAAATATATTAATATCGGGTTTTTAACAAAAATTATTTATTTTTGTTTTTACTTATAGGTTGTTTTCATTAGATAGGTTTGTACATAGAGTAGGTTGTGTGTTTATATTGGTGCGTTCGGTAAGACCGAAGAGAGACCCGTCTTTCCACCCAATTCCCATCCCAAAACAGCGTCCTCCCGCGCTGTAAGCGCTCAAGTTCAGTAATTTCCATTGTCTTGAGCCACTAACACAACCCCAATTGAAGTCCCTTTCATTTCCCAACCTGAAGCCAGTTCATTCACATCCCCGTTCCCTTCTCTCAATCAGTTGCGTAACTTTCTTGGATTGTTCGAACTGATTTGAAGATGACCAAGACCACCCCCGACGTGAATGAACTTGTCAGATTGATAAAAAAGCAACTCGCACTATACAACAATTCCTATCATAGTTCGGAAGCTCATGGTGGCACATGAGATAGTTGTATTCAAATGCGACCGCGGCGTTCTAAATTTGTGTGTTTTATCGTTTTTTTTTTTTCAGTTTGGCTCGTTCGACATGTACACAAGCATTTTGGATAGATACGTCCCAGATGAGTATTTCTCACACCGAGAGTTTTACTTTTTAACCTATTTCTCCGGCACATTAGCAGATCGACTACCAGTTTTGAACACAGAGAGAAGAGAGCTTTAGGCTTCATAGTCCCATGTTCGTTCATCATTGGGAACTCTAAAAAACGGAAAATTTTTATGGCAAGAATCGGATGGAGAACTACTTCTGAAAAGGCACCAACGAATGTGATAAGTGTGAGAAGCAGCAGGGATAATAGTTGATTGTGGATATTTTTTTTTGAAGTCTTGTAAAATTATAACGAATAAACTTTTTTTATTTTCTTGTCAGAGCAAATCGGTCAGACATTCACCCGCGGAAAAAAAGAATGACGAAAGTGACGTAAAAATAAAAAGAAAAAAAGAGCCTTGAAGGTTTCGAAATCACCTGCTGAAGTAATTGTTTTCTTTCTAAAGGTTATGAGAGGCTATTCCTTCAGAAAATTTCAAAGTTTTTTTTTCATTCACCTGTCCAGGTACGAATTTCTCATTATCGTCTAATTTTACCTAATGTTCTGGGAAGAATTGGCAGAAATACCCGAAACGCCGTTCCTTCGATTTCTTCTTGGTATTTTTATAGTCATTGTTCTTTTCGTTTTATGGATTCACTATCACTTCCTAAAGATTCTTCACGAGACCTATTATGAAGATCGCCAGGTAAGAAAGACCGATTTTGTCATAATCCAGGAAGTTAAGCAAAGTTACTATGCCGCCATTCCATGCTTGGAAGCTTTGTCCCTTTTGGGCGCCCTCGGAATGTTGTTTATATTTTGTTACTTGATGGTTTGCAATTCGTCATTCATTTTCTATTTGATCTTTTACTTTATTCTGAGTATGCCAAATATGGTGGTATTCGTAGACGGAATGCTCTGCCTTCAGCGTTTCTTAATTTTTTTCAATTTGACCCCAGCCTTTTGCTCGAAGTTCAAATTGTTAGTTTTACCGGAAAGTGTTTTCATTTTTTCAAACTTTCATTTACTGTTTCATTGGACTAGCTCTTATGTTTTTCGCTCCTTTATCTCTCATTATGACATTTTGCACAGTAGGAATATTTTATCTTCCTCAAGAGGAGAAAGATGATCCCGATGAAGTTTTGCAATATATTTTCGGCTTTTGCAACGTCAGTTTAATGGAAAAAATTTCTTGTTTTAATAATTGAAGCGTTCTAGAGCTTATCGTTTGCGAAGTTAACTGTTTCTTCAACTACTCTGCTTGGATATGTTTTTCTACTGCGCCGTATCCAAAACATGCAAAAGTTGATGCCTTCCCTACGAGACCAGCGAAACAATCATCTCAACATTATTCTTCAAGCTCTTCCCATCTCTTTTTATTCTATCGCGAGTTTTTTTTTGTTTTTTTTTTTCGAACACTCCTAGGGCTAGCTATTTGGAAGAAGTTTCTCGAATAACTCGACAGTTCATAATAAAAAATGTTTTGTTTGTTTTTCCAGTTTTTCTCATTTGACATTTACACCATGATTTTGGATAAATACATTCCAGATAAGTACTTCTCAGACCGAGAATTTTATTTTTTAACATATTTTCCTGCTCATTGGCAGGTCGGTCGAACTTCTTTGAATTCTGAAAGAATGAGAGCTTTAGGCTTCATAGTCCCATGCTCGTTCATCATTGGGAATTCGAAGAAGCGGAAAATTTTCTTGGCCAGAATCGGATGGAAAACTACTTCTGGAATTACAACAACGAATATCATCAGTTTGAGAAGTACCAGTGATCATAATCAATGAATTTGTTGAAGTTTTATAGATATAAACTTTCAATAAAAATTTTTTATCATTTTTTGTGGAAGCAAAATCAATAAAGAGAGCTGCAATCAAAACAAAAATTGCTTTATCTTACAAAATTGGCTGTAGATCATTAATGTGAGAAGTGAAATTTCTAACTGCAAAATGGAAGTTTGTGCACTGGAATAGTCGAAATAAAATCATCGAATAAATTTTTAATTGTTATCTTGTCCAAAAAAATAGTTCCTGGTTTTTTGCAGCTGTTCAGTTTAGATCAGAACATCCGCAAAGTAAGAATTTCTCGCAGACATATAATTTCGAATAAAAAAACACATTAGTAATCTTGAAATCACCTGTGAGTTTCGCCCCTTTCTCATCAGAACGGAGTTCACACAATGTTCTGTGAGAGCTATGTGCCGATCCCGGAAATGCCTTTTCTTCGACTCTTGTTTGGTATTTTCGCAGTCTTTGTTTTATTCATTCTATGGGTTCACTACAACTTTATAGGGATTCTTCATCAGTGCTATGACATTGATCGTCAGGTTTTCATAGGAGTTTTTACGTGAAAGTTCTCCTTTCTGGTGTTCAGCAAAGCTACTACGCCGCAGTTCCGTGTTTAGAAGCTTTGTCCCTGATTGGAACACTTGGAATGCTGTTCATATTTTGTTTCTCTATGTTCTGCGCGCCTTCAGTTCTGTTTTACCACATTTACCATTTCATTCTGAGCATTCCCAATATTTTCATCTTCGTTGATGCCTTGCTCTGCCTTCAGCGAGTTATCACCTTCTTTGGCATGGCACCTGGTTTCAGCTCAAAATTTAAAACGTGAGTTTCCACTGAATGTTAATTAACTTTATTTTCATGGCAGATACATCGTGCTAACTATTCTGATCTCAATACCCTTATCTCATGGAATCAATCTTTGTTCATTCGCTAGAATGTATATATCTCAAAACGTCACGGATCTCTTTGCAAACAATACAGAGACTACCTACAAAATATGCAACGTGGGGGATTTTTGATTTTTTTAAATTAAAATATGAAGGTTGCGAAAAGAGTATAAAGTGACTTCAAAAAATGTCTGAAGCTGTTTTCCTCTTTTTTAAATTCAAAAGACAAAAAAGGCGGTTAAAAAAAGAAAGAAAAAATAACTTAAAAACTTGTTCAATTTTCAAAAGGTCGAATTCAGCTTTTCAGGGTTTATCCATGATAAAGATTGTGGTCTCGTCAGGCACCCTAATTGGATATTTCTTCCTTCTATGGCGTATAAAAGACATGCAAAAATTGATGAACTCAGTTCGAGATCAACAAAAAAGTCACATCAGCATCGTTCTTCAGGCTCTTCCCATTTCTATATACTCCTTTGTGAATCAACTTTTTTTCCAACCTTATAGGGAATTTGTTTCAGTTCTTCTCATTCGACATGTACGCTATCATTTGGGCAGAATATTTTTCCCTAAACCGCAATATAGTAAGAACATTTGACTACATCGTGGAGTTCTCTTGCACCTTCGCAGGTGGGACTTAAACTATCCAAGTTTTGAGAATTTGCCTTTCAGGTTTGATAGTCCCGTGCTCGTTCATCATTGGGAACACAAAAAAACGTGAAATGTTTATGGTCAAAATTGGATTAAAACCTACTTCTCGACTCGAAACCATCAGTATAATAACTATAAAAAGCAGCATTGCAAACACTTGATAAGTAGAGAGACTGTTGAAATAAAATACTCTCTTGTTGAGAAAACTTAATTTGAATCAGATGGGCTGCGGAGAAAAATCTTACGGTGACATTTAATTCGAAAACTGCTTGAAAAGTTCGAGTACCACCTGCTATGTCGCCGTATTTCTTAACAGAGTCTCGTTTCAAAATGTTCTGTGAAGAGTTTATTCCAATACCAGAAACAACATTCTTACGAGCTATTCTTTGTTTTTTAATATTTATTGTTTTGTACATCCTGTGGCTTCACTTCTCATTCGTACAGATCCTTCAGCAGTGTTACAGTGAAGATCGTCAGGTACACGAATTTCTATTTTTAATTTGGAAAATGAAAAAAAATTCAGCAAAGCTACTACGCCGCAGTTCCTTGCTTGGAAGCTTTGTCTCTTCTGGGTACCTTTGGAATGCTTTTCGCCTTTTTGTTTTTGATGTTTTGCGGCACATCACTTTCCTTCGTACTTGTTTATTACTCCATTTTGAGTATTCCAAACATGATAGTTTTCGTTGATAGCCTGCTCTGTCTTCAACGCTTTCTAATTTTCTTTGATTTGGCTCCAGCCTTCTGCTCGAAGTTCAAGATGTTAGTGTAGACCAACTTTTCTTCCAGTTTTCCAACTATTACAGATACATTGCGCTCACTATTTTATTATCTACTCCAGTTTCTCAAGGTCTCACTTACTGCGGTGTTTTGAGATTTAATATGCCTCGACAGAATAACAACACGGATGATGAGACTGGGATCAATATATACAGAATTTGCAATGTTAGTTCAGTGTCTAGGAGTTCGATTTATTCAAGTTCCAACCGTTCAGGTATTTTCGATAATAAAAATGACTGTTTCGCTTGCTACCTTAGTTGTTTATGTCTTTCTTTTATGGCGCATTCGAAGTATGCAAAAATCAATGAGTTCAATACGAGATCAGCGTAGAAATCACATTTCCATCCTTCTTCAAGCGCTTCCTATTTCTTTATATTCTCTCGGGAGTTTTCTTTTCATTCTCGACATCAGAAGTTATGCTTCAGGTTTTCTCATTCGACATGTACACAGGTCTTTTAGCCAAGTATGTTCCAGAGAGATACCTGACAGAAAAGGTTTTTTTCCGTCTGTTAGATTTATCTTGTACACTAGCGGGTTCGTCAAAAACGTTTTGAGCTTATAAATTTGTGATTTACAGGCTTCATAGTCCCGTCTTCTCTGATTATTGGGAACGCCAAAAAACGCATTTTATTTCTCTCTAAATTTAAAATAGGAGCGAATCCAGTGAAAAGCAGCAACACGATAAGTCTACGAACCACTAGTAACGTTTACTGAATCCTAATTTTACTTAAAAACTAATTTTTTTTTTTGGTTCTATTTTTACATGTTTGAGATTGGCTTTTTTTTTGTTGTTGATGAAAACCTGGTTTATGCTCATACCAATCGAAATGAATTTATAAAAGACTTTGGATAAAACTTTTCTACATCAAAATATCGAAAAAAATGGGCCTGTGTAGTAAGTATTTATTAAAGTTTTGACTTTTCGAAAAAGCACCTGCTAATTTAGCCCGTTTCTTGCCGTAACTCCTTTCTCTCTTTTTTGTTTCTCAATGTTCTGTGGAGATATTTACCCGACACCAGAAACACCATTCCTTCGAACTTTGATTTTTGTTGGCATAATATTAGTTTTATTTATTTTATGCGTACACTACAATTTTATAAGGATTCTCTGTAGATCTTATGAAGAGGATCGTCAGGTGAAGGAATTTTGAGATAAAGTGTTTTTTTTTCTTTTCAAACGGGTTGGTTTAAGCAAAATTACTACTCCGCCGTTCCATGTTTGGAAGCTCTGTCTCTTCTAGGAGCTCTTGGAATGTTGTTTATTTTTTGTTACACAATGATTTGCATACCTACAAAATTATTTTAGTTTATTTTTTTATTCAATTACCAGCATACCAAATGTAGTAATCTTCGTGGATGGACTACTTTGTCTTCAGCGTTTTTTGATTTTTTTCGACTTGGCGCCAGCCTTTTCCTCAAAATTCAAGTTGTAAGTTTTGACTGGAACTTCTTGTTTTCTCATTTCAAGCTCTTCACAGGTACATCACGCTCACTGTTTTGTTATCTGTTCCAATATCTTACGCTATAACTCTTTGTGCAATGGCTAGAATAACTATGCTGCGAAACGAAACGAATTTGTTTCTAAGCGTTGAAACAGCTACCTACAGGTTTTGCAATGTAGGTTACCAATTGGTTTCGAAGCATCGAAAAAGAAAGAATTAACGAAAACCGTCAATCTATTAATCTCCAGTTGCTAATCTAATCAATTTTTTTTTGTTTTTTTTATTCATATATGTAATCGAATAGACGGTGAACAACTTCCAAAGCTATAGCGAACAACCGCCCTGGGCGATTGAGAAAGCTCAAAGGTATTGGTCAAGCTGATAGCATGGTTCTCCGTTCATTTGTTTCGTACTCGCAGACATATAATTTGATCTTGAAGCTGCAGCCCGGAGACCGTGCTCTAGGTGGAAGCCTCAAATTTTGAGCGACAACTTCGAGGGAAAACTTTACATGAAATTTACACGGAATTATAAGGAATATTCGAAGAAAAAGTCATCTTATAACTAAATTCCAGAGGACACCAAAAATCTATCTATGTCTGGCTTTACAGAGCTTATCGATGTTGAAAATGGCAGTTTCGTCAGCCACTTTATGTGGCTACATTTTTCTTCTGTGGCGCATCCTAACTATACGAAAATCGATGCCAACGATCCAAGGTCAACAAAAAAATCATATCAGTATTGTTCTGTTTTCGTTAAATCGCAAACCGCTACTCCCTGAAGTCATTTCATGACATCATTCGTAACACAAGAAATAAGCGTAATCGAAATATTTGGCTATATATTCATTTTATTCACGTGAACATGATGCAGCAGATTATTATTATCTCATTTCATCACGTCGACTAGTCGGTCTCATTGCCGCTCTCGCATGGGAATATTCCGACGCCCGTCAGCCCAGGACAAGCTGCGCGCCGTACTGTTCCAACATGGTGAAGCAGTTTATTCGCTGGTACTACCAACGGGCCCACATTATTTCTCAACTGTCACGCCGGGACTTATTGGACAACGATTGTGGACCGAAACCCGCGCCGACGACTAACTCTTCGATTATACCATGATTCAGCAGAGATTTTCTTCACCTTACTCTGAAGACTGAATAAATTGATATGAATTGAAATTGAAAAAATTGAAGAATGGGAAGAGCCTGAATTGCGCCTTTGCATTAAAACTGCGCCTACAGGTTAATGCATTACTTAAGAAAATAGGCTTAGTTTTAAGGCTTCACACGGAGGCGGAGCGCGCATAGCGCGAAGCCGACTGTGGCTCGCTTCGAAAAAACTGAGCCACATTGAAAAATTCGTCAAATAAATGAATACTTGACATAAAAGGAGTTTTGTTTCAAAGCGTGGACACTAATAACACTATCAGGTAGCTCTAAACGATTTGCAAACTTGATACGCGTAGCGAAAAAATCTGCGAAATGTATTTCCCAAAAAAAAAAAGAAAGAAAAAATATTAAAGGAGCATACTGTGCGTAAGCGTGGGCCTCGACGCCTCGGATTATTCCAAATCATTAAAAGGTTTCTAAAAAAAAAGTAAGAAAATAGAAGAATTAAAAAAAGTTTCCAATCAAAAGGGGATTTTCAAGTGTGATATCTTTCTGTTTATCATGTGACCCGAAAAGTTTTCACGTCGAATCTAATTTATAAATTGGAACGTAAAAAATGAATAAAATGATATGGCTGCGTGTGCGAATTTTGCAAATGAAGATGATGTCATAGGGATGACGTCAGGGAGTAGCGGTTTGCGATTTAACGCGAAGTGTATTGTTCTTCAGGCGCTTCCTATTTCATTATATTCATTTGTGGGTTATTTTTTTTTTGCTAAAGGTGATGATCTTTAGTTCTTCTCTTTCGACATGTACACAATCGCCTTGGTCAGATATGTTCCAGTGGAATACTACTCAATCAACTCCTTCTACTTTGTAATGGAATTTTCGTGCACATTAGCAGGTCCATCAGGAGTCCTTCTCTTTTGTGAAACAGAAGCCTGCAGGTTTCATAGTCCCGTCTTCTTTTATCATCGGGAACTCGAAAAAGCGAAAAATGTTCCTGTCCAAGATTGGAATGAAAGTAGCCCCTGGTATGGAAAACGCCTATACGATCAGTATGAAAAGCAGCAGTGATCCTGGTTTATGAAAATGTTTTCATGAACATTTGTGAATTTAAATAAAGGTTTTTTTTTTGAAATTTTTTTTGAGTATACGTCAAGCAGTTTCCATCACACCTTTTCTATTCGGGTATCACCTGCTTCTCTTTCTCTTTATTCTTTCATTCATCTCAAAAACTTTGTTCACGAATGTTCTGTGAGGAGTTTATTCCGATCCCAGAAACTCCGAAACGGAGAGCTATTCTCGGCTCTCTTGTGCTCATTGAAATATTAATTCTATTGATTCACTACAGTTTCATCAGGATTCTTGTCAAATGTTATAAGGAAGACCGCCAGGTTTCGAGAGTTGTCGAAAGTTAATTTTCTATTTAAAAAGTTAAGCAAAGCTACTACGCGGCCGTCCCTTGCTTAGAAGTTTTGTCGCTTCTTGGAGCGTTCGCAATGATTTTTTGCTTCACTTACTTTATGGTTTGCACGCCGACAACCTTGTTTTATGACATTTATTATTTGATTCTGAGCATTCCGAACATGCTCGTCTTCATCGACGGGTTACTATGTCTTCAGCGTTTCTTTATTTTCTTCGACATGGCTCCAAATTTCTGCGGAAAGTTCAAATAGTTGGCTATCACTAGTTTTACTTTTCCATTAGAATGAACTACAGCTACGTCGTGCTCACTCTGTTCTTGTCCATCCCTGTTTCTTATATTATCACTCTTTGTGCCATGGGAAGATTGATCTATCCAATAGATCAGGCAGAGAATTTTGAAGAACTCGGGAACAATTACTATCGGTTTTGCAATGTAAGTACCTGATCCCCTTTTTAATGTTAATGAAGGAAAATATTGCTTTTTTCCTCCGTTTGTGGCGAGAAGAAATCAAAAATATCATTTCTAGTCGTTCAGATTTTCTCGATGCTGAAGTTATTTGTCTCATCAGCTACCTTGACTGGATATGTTTTCCTTTTGTGGCGTATTCGAATAATGCAGAAGTCAATGCCTACCTTGAGAGATCAACAAAAAAATCACATCACCATCGTTCTTCAAGCTCTCCCTATCTCTTTCTATTCTTTCGTGAGTTTTTTTTTGTTTCATCTTAACGCTATCGTGTGTTTTAGTTCTTTTCATTTGATATGGTCACTATCATCTTGGATAGATACGTTTCTGAGGACTCATACTCAATAAATACATTTTATAACTTGGTTGGCTTTTGCTCCTCAATAGCAGGTTGTTGAGCCTTGTTTTTTTTTTTTATCGAACTCGTGATTTTAGGTTTTTTAGTTCCCAGTTCATTCATCATCGGAAACACAAGAAAGCGTAAGATGTTTTTGTCGAAAATGGGTTTCAAAGTTCATCCTGAAGAATCAGACGGCAATATTACCACCATGCGAACTATGACTGATAAAATTTGATAAAGAATTATTTATGAGTTCTCACTGTAAAA
Source organism: Caenorhabditis auriculariae (assembly GCA_904845305.1). Taxonomy (NCBI): domain Eukaryota; kingdom Metazoa; phylum Nematoda; class Chromadorea; order Rhabditida; family Rhabditidae; genus Caenorhabditis; species Caenorhabditis auriculariae. Next base: position 75,633 of record CAJGYM010000164.1, on the reverse strand, counting down.
ATCATAGCATATTCATGTTAACTACACCGTTTTTCTCTGAATCAGCCAGAAAGGGAGTCAAACATCACCCTTCAGAGTTCAAAGATTTTCAAGCAAAGCGACAGGCTGAAAGTTTAAAAAAAACATGGTTAATGTTTAAAAGTCTTCGTGACATTTTCTTCAACTTAATCTTTGTGCACTCAAAAGCACCTGCTCGATTTGATTCAAGAGTTAGTAACCGACTTTTTTTTTCCATTCTTACCCAGTAAAAATGTTTTGTGAGCAAATAATCCCGATACCTGAAACACCAGTACGTCGAGCTATTCTCGGTTCTATTATGGTCATTGTTCTGATCATTTTATGGATCCATTACATTTTCATCAAAATTCTTCGTAACTGCTTCAATGAGGACCGCAAGGTAAAAAGTTCTTTTTTTTTTATTCAAAAAGAAAGTCAAGCAAAGCTACTACGCCGCCGTTCCTTGCTTAGAAGTTATATCCCTTTTGGGAGCTTTTGGAATGTTGTTCAACTTCGGTTACTTGATGATTTGCACGCCAACTCCCTTGTTCTTCAACATCTATTATTCAATTTTGAGTATTCCGAATATATTAATATTCGTGGATGGGCTACTTTGTCTTCAGCGCTTTCTGACATTTTTTGATTTGGCACCAGCTTTTTGCGCAAGGTTCAAGCTGTTAGTTTTCATTAAAAAAAGTTCACCGGAAGTTCAAATCTTTTACAGTTTCATTGCGTTCACGATTCTACTTTGTAGTCCGATATCTCTTTGCATCACTCTTTGTGCAGTCGGCAGATTACTTCTACCTCGCGAGAATTCGAAGGACTTTCAAGAGAATGGAGCTGCTTTCCTTAAGTTTTGTAATGTTGGTTTGTTGATTTTTATGGTTTAAAAAACAACAAAAACCCTATTTAACTGCAATTATCTTGTGTTCACAATCAGCATTTTGCTCAAAAAATTTTCCCCAACTGTTCAGACCTTGTCGATTTTCAAAATGACTGTCTCAACGGCTACCTTAATTGGATATGTTTTCCTTCTGTGGCGTATTCGAAGTATGCGAAAATCCATGCCTTCGGCCCGAGTTCAACACAGAAATCACATTAGTATTGTTCTTCAGGCCCTTCCAGTTTCTTTCTATTCATTTGTGAGCTGTTTTTTTTTTCAAATTCCGTATGTATTTTTTTAGTTCTTCTCCTTCGACATGTTCACTATCATTTTGGCCAGATATGTTCCAGAAAATTACTACACACTGAACACATTCTTCAACGTGATTGGCTTCTCCTGTACCGTATCTGGTTTTGGAAAAACAAAAACTCCATGATTTTATGAAAATTTCCACTTCAGGTTTCTTAGTTCCCTGTTCATTCATAATAGGGAACACGAAAAAGCGAAAAATGTTCTTGTCAAAAATCGGATTTAAAGTGAACCCGTCAATCGAAATAATTAGTGTGACGACTGGCAGAGACACACATACTAATAATTGAAACAGTTTACTGCTCTTTGATTTGAATAAAGGTTTTTTTTGTCTCGAAAACTTTGTTAAAATACAACAGCTTCAGTTTGAAGCGTGTATATGTAAAAAAAAAATCTCCCAGGAAATGAGGTTTTGTGGTGATAAAATCTACTTTTGAGTTGGTTTTCAAAAGTCTATTTACAAAAATCAGTAAAACAGCCGGACTCTGGTTTTTTTTTGATCCTCTACGGAACAACTTTATTGAGAAATTGAGACTTGCTTATTATCAAAATTCGAACTATTATATTTGATACAAATGTTGAATCGGTTCTCATTCAAGTTTTTTGAGAGCTATTTCGAAAACAGGTCGCGTCTTTGAATTTTGAAGCGGCTTAATAGAAAGAAAAGGCAAAAAAAGATTTCTTCTGGCGATAGTCGTTTTCGGTTTGAGTCAACATTATGATTTTCATGACTTCACTTAACCTGAAAATCCTATTCCATATAATGTCAAGAAACACGTCAGCAATCAAAAAACTCACGGTTATATACCGAAAAAAATTCAGGCGAGATTCGATGGAGCACAGACCTTGAAAGTTAAGAAATCACCTGCTAGGGTTTCCCCATTTTCTCTTCTAACATAATTATCGAATGTTTTGTGGAGAATTTTTTGCGATCCCAGAAACGCCAATACGTCGAGCTATTCTCGGTGGCCTAGTGATCATATGTTCAATCATCCTATTGATACACTACAATTTTATAAAAATCCTTTACAAGTGCTTCAATGAGGATCGGAAGGTTTGCGAGAATTTTCGCCTCTTTCTGGGCAGTTTTTCTATGATCTTTTCCGATAATGTTTGATAGATTGGCATTGAAATTTGAATTGTATAGGATTTCTTTGACTCTGATCGTTAAAATCCGACTTTAAGGCTCACCAAACAAAATGATCCTTTTCATAGGATTCCCAGTTTGATAGAAAGCTGGAAGTTGCTCCAGCAAAAATTTTTCTAAAGGTCACGTTTTTTTCGTTTTTTTTTCACAAAGGGCAGCCACGAAAGTTTAATAGTCGTCAAAATGAAATTTAATTGAAATTATAAATACATAAAACTTTTCAAAGAGCTAGCTTTCATATGAGCTCATATTAAAAATTAAGCAAAGCTACTACGCCGCCGTTCCATGTTTGGAAGTTTTATCACTTCTGGGAGCTCTCGGAATGATATTCATCTGTTGTTTTTTCATGATCTGCACTCCAACTTATGAATTCAATGCTCTATATTATCTTATTTTGAGCATTCCTAATATGCTCATCTTCATTGATGGCTTACTTTGTCTACAGCGTTTTCTAATCTTCTTCGAGATGGCCCCAAAATTCTGCTCGAAGTTCAAAACGTTCGTTTGGACCGTGAATTGTTTAAAATTCTTACCTTTTTCAGCTATACTGTAATCACTGTTCTCTTCTCTGTTCCAACGTCTTATGCTATAACCATGTGTGCTATTGGGCGCTTAATCCTTTCTCGTGATAGTTCTGATCCACTTCAAGAAGTCTCAGTTGCATTTTATCGGTTCTGCAATGTTAGCTTTCACTTTCTTTTTCAAACCTTCTAAGAAAAAAAAGCGCTTTTTCGCCAGAACCAAACTTTTTTTTTAAACAAAGAATACTATCCCCAACTTTCCAGATTTTATCTATTTTCAAGTTAACCGTCTCCTTAGCTACGCTATTTGGATATGTTTTTCTTTTATGGCGTATCCGAAGAATGCGAAAATCACAGCCTTCGGCAAAAGAACAACAAAGAAATCACGTTAGTATCGTTCTTCAGGCCCTTCCGATTTCTTTCTATTCATTTGTAAGTTTTTGCTACTTTTGTTCAAATTCCGTATGTATTTTAGTTTTTCTCATTCGACATGTTCACTATCGTTCTGACTAGATATGTTCCGGAGGAGTACTACTCAATTAATACATTCTACAATTTGGTTGGTTTATCCTGTACAGTGGCTGGTTTATCTAACCTCATTCGGACTTTGGGAAACTCAGGACTTCAGGTTTCTTGATTCCATGCTCGTTCATCATTGGTAACACGAAGAAGCGGAGAATTTTCATGTCGAAAATTGGACTCAAAGTCAAATCTGGATTGGAAAGTACCAATGTGATTACTGTTAAGTCCAGCACCAATAACCACTAAAATCCTGAATAAATATGAATAAAAATAACCTGATTAGGACAATTCTTCTTACATCAAAATTTCACGAACAAACCTTTGTGTAATTACATTCAAATAACTACTAAAACCTTCAAAACAGTATGATTGTCCAAATGAATCCAAATGAAAGTTCCAAAAAAAAATCCTCCGGAGCTACACAGCATCAAATTTTTAATGGCCAAAAACGATTATTCTAAAAAATGCTGTTATTCTGGCCCTTTCCAAAAAAAAAAAAGAATCATATTTTCATTCATAATCTTTGAACGCTTTTTAGTTCCCGAAGATTGAGGGTTTGAAGATTTGAGTCAGCCTCCTGGGTTACGTTAGAATTTAACCTTTCCTTTGACACATACCTTCATTTTCAATAATCACAACATTTTTTTCAAATTATTTCAAACGATCTGCGGCGAGTTTCTTGTTCTCCCTGAAACTCCAGTACGCCTAGCTGTTCTTGGGATATGCACATGTATTGTTTTTATTAATCTTTGGCTTCACTACAGTTTAATAAAAATTCTTTATCACTGCTATAATGAAGATCGCAAGGTTCTTTGAATTTCCATGGCGATAATTGAAAGGTTTAAGCAAAGCTATTACGCAGCCGTTCCTTGTTTGGAAGTTTTGTCCCTTGTGGGAACTCTCGGAATGTTGGCAATCTTCATTTTTTTGATGAAATGCGCACCAGAATCCTCCTTCTATCCGATATATTTTTCCATTATGAGTATTCCCAATGTTCTCATTTTTGTTGATGCCTCACTTTGCCTCCAGCGATTCTTGATATTTTTCGACTTGGCGCCAGTTCTCTGTTCAAAGTTCAAAACGTGAGTTATTACGGAAAATAGTTCTTCATCTTCTAGACATTTTTCAGCTACATCTTTCTCACTATATTGTTTTCTATTCCGTTATCTTTCAGTATAACTATGTGTGCAGTTGGAAAAGTAGCTTTTCCTCGCGTCGAACCGATCGAGTTCGAAAAAGTTTCGTTCATCTTCTCTAAGTTGTGCAATGTGAGTACTGAAGATATGATGTGAGAATAAAAAGCCCTGAAAAGTCTTTTGACGCCTTGAAAAAAAACCTATAAGTAACTCTTAAACTACTTTTTTCAAAACTTGAAATTTGTGCGCTGCAGACCCTATCAATGATCAAAATGGCGGTTTCATCAGCTACCTTTATTGGATATGCTTTTCTATTATGGCGTATCCAAAATATGAAAAAAACCATGTCATCAGGAAAATATCAACAAAGAAACCACCTTAGTATTGTTCTTCAAGCTCTTCCCATTTCATTTTATTCTTTCGTGGGTTTTCACAGTTTATTTAACTTATATATTTTTTTCCTCAGTTTTTCTCTGTTGATATGATTGCCATCGTTGTTGCCAGATACGTTCCAGATGAAACCTACTCAATAACTACTTTCTACCTTTTAATCAGCTTCTCATGTACGACAGCAGGTTTCCCAAAACTATGTTCAACTCTTGAGAGTTGTGATTATAGGTTTCATAGTGCCGTGTTCTTTGATTATTGGAAACACCAACAAGCGGAAAATGTTCTTGTCAAAACTTGGATTCAAGTTCACGACCGCAGTTGGGAAGATCAATGTACTTACCGTTAGTATGACCAACAGCAAAAAAGCAAGTTAATAACGCAATTGGATTCAATATTATTTCTCGATGAAAAATCCTATCGACGTTTTTTGAAATGAAATGAAGTCAGAAAGTTTAGACCTTCTTACCAGGTTAATCTGACAGTTGCTATGGGATTTGTCAAATATTTCTTCAAAATGCCTTCACCTGCTGAAATTGTTCATTTGTCTCTGGAACTTCGTTAGCGAATGTTTTGCGGCGAAATATATCCGATCCCAGAAACCCCATTCCTTCGTTTCATCATTGGTATTTGTATAATTGTTATAATTTTCATCTTATGGATTCATTACAAATTCCTGAAGATTCTCTACCAGTGCTATAATGAAGACCGAAAGGTTTGTAGAAAGGTGTCTAGTTGTGAATGCCATGTTTTGAGCAAAGCTATTTTGCCGCCGTTCCTTGCTTGGAAGCGTTGTCCCTTTTGGGGACTTTTGGAATGCTGACTACTTTTTGTTTTCTGATGTTCTGCGCGCCATCGAAGAGTCACGAACTCTTCTATACCATCATTTTGAGCATTCCAAATACGCTTATTTTTGTGGATGGCTTGCTCTGCCTGCAGCGAATTTTTATTTTCTTCGAAGTAGCACCATCCTTCTGCTCTAGGTTCAAATTGTTAGTTTTGAGTATTGATGTTCGTTCATAATTTGAATTGCACAGCTATCTCGCTCTCACTATTCTGATCTCCCTCCCGATATCATATTGTGCCACTTACTGCGCAATCGGAAGATTAATCATCCCTCGAGCTGAAAACGCTGAATTTGTAACTAACATGTTCCATGAGTTTTGCAATGTCAGTATCTGATTTGGTTATCAAAAGGCAAAAAAAAAAGTTTGAAAGCATCCGTTGAATTAAGCTGACAGTTAAAAAAAATAATTTTTTTTTGGTTCTGAAAAGATTTTTTTAGTTCATTGCAATGATAAAGGGAACAGTTTCTTCATCTACCTTATTATGCTATATTTTTCTACTGTGGCGTATCCGTCGGATGCGAAAGTCAATGACTTCCCTAGATCAACAAAAAACACATGTTAGTATTGTTCTACAAGCTCTCCCCATTTCATTATATTCATTCGTGGGTTTTTTTTCATGAATCTTTAATCATTTGTTGCATTCCAGTTATTTTCCTTCGACATGTTCACTATATTTTTGGTCAGGTATGTACCGGATAAATACTACACAATGAGAATTTTCTACCTTCTAGTCAACTTCACCACGACATTGGCAGGTTTTCCGAAAGTGATCAAAGTTTGTGAGAACGATGTCTTCAGGCTTCATTGTCCCATGTTCATTTATCATTGGGAGCTCGAAAAAACGAAAAATGTTCATGTCAACTATCGGTTTCAAAACCACACCTGGAATCTTAAACGTAAATGTGATGAGTACGACCAGCAGTGATCATACTAACTGATCACCTTTTCGTTTTCAAACTAATCTTGCTCATTCATACAACTACTTCTAAAACCACCTGCTTCTTCGCCCATTTTCCCTTACGGCGGCGTTCCAAAATGTTCTGCAAGGACCTTTTCGTAGTCCAAGAAAGCCTATTGCGACGAGCCATATTACTCTTATCATTTATCAGTGTTTTATGCATCTTATGGATTCACTATAAGTTTTTGAAGGTTCTCTACCGGTGCTATGATGAAGAACGCCAAGTTTGTTAGAGTTTTTTGAATGTTTCTATTTTTTTAGCAAAACTACTACCCCGCAGTTTATTGCTTGGAAGCATTATCATTCTCGGGGACCCTTGGAATGTTCTTTGATTTGGGTTTACGCATCTTTTGCATAAAACCGGATGATTTCTATTTCTTGAATTTTTTTATCTTGAGTATTCCAAATACGCTGATTCTTGTCAATGGATTATTGTGTCTTCAGCGCTTCCTCGTGTTCTTCGAGACGGCGTTAGTCTTTCTGAGAAAGTTTGAAACGTAAGCTTCAAAGAAATTATATTTTCAAAACTTCGGTTTCCTTACAGGTACATTGCGTTCACTGCTCTGATGCTTTTCCCAATAACATTTTGTACCACTTTTTGTGCGATGGAGAGCATTCGTATTTCTCGCGGGGAACACAATATTAAGAGCAGATTTTCCAAACCTTGCTATGTAAGAATGAATGAGTTTGGAAAACTGTCCAATTCACGAAACTTGAAAGCATATAGCCAATAAAGTATATGTAATGAGACGAGAGAGGCATCTTGAAAGAGCTGTCTCCCGAAACTTACATAGAACTGCAAAGTATTTGCTTCACGTTTTTTTTAAAGTAAGGAAACTTGATCAATTTCAAGTAGTTCGTTTGACACACAAAAAGAAGCTTTATCTCATTTTACGCCGGTTATATACCGTCAGAAATCAAAACTTTTCCGAGCCTAATTCAATTTTTCATTTCAAAACATTTAGGCCTTAAGCAAGTTGAAGTTCGTATTTTCATTCGCTACTTTACTTGGTTATATTTTTCTCTTGTGGCGAATCCGATACATGCTGAAATTGAGAACTTCTGCAGAGAATCAACACAAAAATCATATCGCTATCGTTCTTCAAGCATTCCTCATTTCTTTCTATTCTTTTGTAAGTTTTCTTTTGTTATTTTAAAACATCGAATAATTGTTTCCAGTTTTTCTCATTCGACATGTACACTATACTGTTGGTTAGGTACTTTTCGAAAGGATTCTTCTCAGAGAAAAGTTTCTATTTATTAACCGACTTTGCCTGTTTATTAGCAGGTTAGCAATACTGAAGGATGTCCAAATCTCGAACCTTCAGGTTTCATAATCCCGATTTCAATGATCATTGGAAATTCGAAAAAACGACAAATGTTCCTTGGAATCAAAGCTATCCCTGCAAACGGATAAATTGTTTTCCAACAAAAAACAGAAACTTTTATTCAAAATCTCAAAAGCTTTCCACCACGGAAATCACTTCCGATTCTTCTTCTTCTTCTTTTTCAGAACTTCCTCGCTCTCGGTCTTCAGGATGCTTAATCAATGGTTATATTGAGGATTATTGGTTTTTTCAAACCTTAACAACGTAATAAATATAACAAAAAGTGTCCTGTTGAAACAAAAAAACATATGACATAAGTATACAAAGTCCAAATGTAGACGGTGAAGGCAGAATTATAACCAGCATGTCCTGAAAAATTGAATTTTTTCATGAAAAGCGAAACATAAATATTCACCCAAATAGAAGAAAAAATTAAAAATTTTAAGAATTCGGTATTTTCAAGGAACTACATTCAAATACATTATATTCAAGAAAAACAATTGAAAAGTGCGCTCTAAGACTAGTTTCGCAAGTTCTTTTTTTCTTTTTTTCTCGTCCTGGATTTTGTCTGAATTGAATAAATACCTTCATGACGGCAAAAGTCTGACACAAGGCGTTGTGAACACCAAAAACCGTGTTCCTTTCAATCTCAGCCACATTGACCTGCATGATTTGAGTTATCGAGAGGTCTAGCATCCATAAACCTAAAAAGGTACCCATTTTCTTGGTTTATAATATTTTTCAACCGCATCGAGCCGTTGCGATTCCAATAAGAAAAGCGAAAATACTCGCTAGACTGTGGCCATTTGAGGTGAAATGCTTCCAATCCACTTGAGGGGCCTCTTGGGTTGTATTCGTGCCATCAAACGAGTGTACCATGGCGCTCCACCAGCTCTGAATGCGTTGATTTTTTTCGATAGTAATTTTTGCGCGACCGACATCCAATGAGTTGAGCGTTGCTAAATGATTGACTTAGGGCAAAAATCTCTCCTATTTTTCTGTTCTCTCGCTCTTGGCCAAGTCATGAGAGTCGGGCGCAATCTTATAGATTCATTATTGTCATCTTTGTGACAAAAGACTTTTTTTCCACCCGGCCAGAACTTCTGTGACTCTCGCGTTAAGGTAATCTCAACAACAAGGCATTGAAAGATATTTTCGTAATTAACTCCACCAGACTCATAAAACTAAAATAAGAGCTATAGACAACAGAAAAGTAAAAGAGCGTTTTGCCGCGTCTTATAATGATGAACCTGGATAGTGACGTTCGAAAAATAGCCCTTGAGATCCATCGGCGTTCCAGGCAAGAATATCGAAGAAACTGCGATTATTAAGCAAATTTGTTGAATCTGAAATATTGGAAAAGAAATGAATTTTAAAAAAAATTCTCACCATAAAACCAATAATTCCAGTCCTTCGAACTCCATAAATCCTTTCGAAAAATGCGTAAGAAATCGCTCCAGTTATACCCATCACTGAACCGAAAGATCTGTAATTATTCCTCTTTTAAACATAATGAGCCTAAATTTTTACCTGAAAGCGCCTACAACGACTTCAGGTAGACCTGCAGACATTCCATAACCAACCGCCAACTTTTAAAAAATATAAATTTTTCCAAAGTTTTTGAGCTTTTCAATACCCCATCGAAGCCCATGACCGACATGAACAGCAGAGCCATTCCCAATGCGGCAGAAAAGACGGTTGTGCGGTAGTAAGTCTTGATGACGCCGAAGATTCCGGTTGGTGCTTCATTTTGAGAGATTAGGTCGTCTATAAGGGCTTTTGGTTTTTGGAAGTGTTGATGAAGGTGGGAGAGAAAGTATGGTGGCCTGAAGAGACGCCAGAGTAAGATAGATCTCTGGTTTCTCTGGCTTCTCTACTAAACTACCATTTCTCTGGAGTCTCATGAGGCATCCGTTAATCTCACTTCCGTTTTTTTTTCCTGTACCAACCACTTTCACTATCAGAACTTTTCCGTCGTTTTTCCTGTTGTAGTAGCGGGTTATTCATGTAAAGGGACCGCAAAAAGAACGTTTTCGATAACATTGAAACGATTGAACCGGCGGCGAAAATTCCACACGTTGTTCGGAGGCTTGTCAAGCTTACAAGGGCCTGAAAATCGGTTTGGAAAAGTTTTTTCAAGTGGAAACTACCCCAGTGATTATTGGAGAAATCACGTTGGCAAACTGATCCAACGTGGTCAGAGTCGCGTTGAGACCTGATTTTTTTTTAAATTTATCATTTTTCTGAGAAAAAGATACCGGCTAAGGTCTCACTGGTTCCCAGGACCACAACCCAATCTCTACCGACGATAAACTTCTCGGCGTTTAAAAATAGTCGGTTCACCGCACAGACAAGCATTCCCAAGGCCAGGCATGTGGGAAACCAAACAGATCCTTCGTCTACCGATAAACAAACTGTAACTTATTTTTTAAGAGGGAATTTCCGCTAATTTTTACCAATGAAGAGTCCAGCCGCCAGGCAAATACTCAAATTGTTGATTGGAACGACTGTGAGAATTGCTAGAAATAAAATAAATCAATTCATAACTGGAATCATTGCTCAGGCTCTAAAATGATTATTTTTCAAGACCTGGATAAAACTCCGCCTCTAAAATCCATGGATTTCTTTTTTGGAATAGAATATATACCTGTTTTTCTACTCAATCGATCGAAAATCTTCCCCAGGTAGCCGCTGAAGATCATTTGGAAAGTTCCTTCAGCAAATTGTTCAATGGAAACTATACGCATGCCGCCAATCAGTTGCATACAAAGACTCACGCAAAATGACCAGGCTCTGTCTTCCTGAAAATGGAAAAAAAAAAATTATTTTCTATTTTTTAAGTTTTTGAAGCTTGGAAACTTGGAGAAAAGCTCGGAGATTTTATCTAGTTTCGAAGCTAGAGAGCAAACTAGTAAATTTTTTTTAAAGTTTTTCTTTTTTAACTCGTCTTTCGATTCATTTCAAGTAAAAAAGAAACTTACCAGACATGTTGAAGTGTAGGCGGCGTAGAGATACAAACTTTGCCGACTCCAGCGACTTTTCGCGATTGTCATGGGAATTAAGAAAAAAAAAATTATCAATTTGAAAGATAAGAACGGTGCAAATCAGTGTGATTTTCTAGTTTCGAGGATGGAGTTTTAGAGAAGGTCGCGGAATTTGTGAAGTTTCACTTCAAATGAAGCAAAAAGAGAAAGTTTCTTATCACTGTGATCTGTTTTGAAGGTCCGAAAAATCCGACCCGTACCTGTCTTTGGCTTATTCAAAATATTTGCATAAAACGGTCAAACTACTTTGGTAGAATTGCATTAAACATGTTGACTAACATTATTATTGGCTATATGAGCATGGAAACCCTTCAAATTTCGAATTAAGGATAAAAACATGATAAATGATATTTATGTAAACTTTTGAATAAAAACAGAGTCTTGAGGCTTTTTTTCGCTGGTATCGAAAGATAGATAGTTTTGGAAAAAAAATTCAAAGCTTATATATGCTTTTTTTGTAGTTTTCACATACTTAAGGGTTCAGGGAACAAGCTTCTACTGTTTTTTTCAAAATTCAACAGCTATTTTATTTTTCACAGACTTTTTCAAACCATTTTTTCTACAGGTCTCATCGGCAGTGTCTAAGATCAATGATTCAACGTAAAAAAAAATCATCTAGTGGAGCTATTATCATTCTGATTTTTGCCCCAAAAAACAAAAAATAATAAACGTGAACACACAACTTTCAAAAAATCAAAAACGTGCCGAACTCGCCATTCCGCAGCGAGAGCTCCACCTCGAGAGGACAAGCTTCTTCCAAAAACATGGACCGTAGCGTCGACCGTCGTCTCTGTGGCCATTGCCACTCATCCATCGGTGACGAGGTAAGCAACAAAAAAGAATTTGATCTCGGGCGGGCTCGAACCGCCGGCCTTCTGTGTGTTAGACAGATGTGATAACCACTACACCACGAGATCACCTGTCGCTCTTTGCAGGCCATCGTCGCCATGAACCGTCTCTGGCACCCGGACCACTTTGTCTGCACCTCTTGTAAACGGCCAATCAAGCAGACTTTTCAGGTCCTTACTGATATATTTTCTTGAAATCTTGAAAATTTCAGGCAGCTGACAATCACGCCTATTGCGTTCAGTGTTTCGCTCAAAAATACAACCCGAAGTGCGCAGGTGATACTTTTTAAGAATTGTATAATTGAAGGTGAAAAATCATCAAAAGACAGGGAAGCTTAAAGGAACAACCATATTAGCCTGAAAAAAACTGAAGAATAAATATTAAAAAAATGCGTAAGAGTGAATTTTTTTGATTTTGAAAAAAAGTTCTTTGAGTTTTTTTCTCATTTTTGACTTGATTTGATGAGCAGGGATAGTATTGAAAATTTTACGCCTTTCAATTTTGTTAGAAAAATTAATTTTTTTTTTGTTGGTTTTACATTCGGGCATATAGCGTCCTAGGAAAAGTTTTTGCCAATTCGCGCTTCTGAGATTTTCGAAGATGAAAAAAAAGACACTTTCTCCTCAGGATGCCTGGAAACGTTGGTAGACACCTGTCTTCTCGCTCTGGACCGCCACTGGCATCCTCGATGCTTCACCTGCTCCAGCTGCAACCGACCGCTTCCCAATGGCGAATTCTACTTGGTTTGTTCAGTTTACAATCCCTTCGGATGCAAGAGTCGATGTTTGAATAAAAATCCAACTCGAGGTTGACGACAAACCCTACGACCTGGACTGTCATTGGGCCAAGCGGCTCGAAAAGCGCGAGCACATGGAACGTGGAGAACGATGAAAGACGTCAACTCTAATGAAGATTTACTTTTTATTTTTTGTTTTGCGCTTCTCGCCATTTCCCCCACTTCCATCTTTTCATCTTTTTCCCAAATAAAATTGCTTCTTGGCGTCTTTTTTTAAATTTTCACTTGAACAGAAGCGAACGTTTTTGCATGTGCAACAGGAAAAATAGTCAAGAGAGAAGGGAGCAACAAAAAAAGCTCAAAATGTCTGGCTACGGTATTATTGAGCTCTGCGGACACGCCGACGCAGCGCTGCGACCACAAAGTTTCGAAAAAATAAAAATTGGCTCATTTTTTTTCTTTTGTCAGTTCTTCATTTAGGGTCCGCAAGGCCACGCCCACTTCGGTCGAATCTTTTAGGTTTTTTTTGCATTGAACTGAGTTTTTCTTCTTTTCATAGAGCGCGCATGGAAGAAATTATATAATTGAACTCTCAATTTGATAAAGAGTTTTAAAAGACAGTTTTAAAAGAAAAACTTTCTCCAATAAATAAGTTTTTCAAACACATTAAGAAGAAGATGGGAAATTGAAAAAAGAACGAAGTTAATTAAATATCTTTCTTTTTAGCCCCTTTCCGCGCCAGCTTGTCACGTTTTCTTCCCGCCCAAGATACCAAATCAGATCAAAATTGAGCATTTCCGCTTCAAGACTGCTCTTTTATCTTTTTATAGGCTGTGTACCGCAACTTGAAATTTCACCACCCAACATTCCGCTGTGTCGCTGCGGGACTTTGCAAACCTCGTTGCCCTTCAAATTTTTTTTAAAGAAGGTACACTACTTCCTTGTGCTCCCACAGCATTAACAATCAATTGAAAGCGTGACCAAGATTCCAAAGACGCTTCGCGAACGCACGCAGCAGAACAGCGGAATTTCGTTCCGTGAAATTTCAAGTAGTGGCACACAAACTATAGCAGTTTTAAGAAGAACGGTAGATTTTTCATTTCTGTTCTTTCGAAACGTGGCCGTCTATCGCGGGACGCATTGTTAGATTTGGAACGTTTAGGTAGCTAATTAAAGACCATTGATCAGCAGTGTTAACTAATGTCCCGTCTTTCGGGTTGCGGGCAGCCCTTGCATTCGACTCTACCTTCCGTATATTAAGTATAATCAGCAATAAGCTTTAATAATTTTTTATTTCTTGATCAGTGGACCATCGGTTCACATGAAGAAGGCGACGGCGGCAAAAGAGAGGGCGACGCCGACTCGTCCAACTCCGCTCTCCGTCGTCGTCACATCGTCAGAGCGGTCGCCAGACGGAGAATCTCCTCCAGAAGGCTTAGGGGCTTCCGTTTCTCCAGAACGTTTAAAATAATTCAGGGGTCAAATGAAAATCAATGATTACCAGCTGGGGCCTCAGTAGTCGGTTCTGCGGCCGAAGCAGTTCCATTATCCTTGGCACCCATCGGCTTGTTGTCGACGACTGCGCCCAAGGTCTGTAAATTCAGAAATTATAGCAACCAAGGTTTCCGGAAAATAGCAGATCCTTATTGAAACATCATTATCTACTTTCTTCCTTTTGCTAGAATTATAAGTCACTTGTCAGTCAGTAAAAGCAATTCTATTGCCATACTATAGTTATGAAGTTACCGTGCCAGCAGCTGGAGCAGCTGGAGCAGCTGGAGCGGCTGGAGCGGCTTCAGCAGGGGCTACGGGTTCTTTCGGCTCCTCGGCGAAGGAAGCTCCGATGAGGGCGATGGCGCAGAGTGCGGAGACGGTCACGAAATGCATCAGTAGGGTGATATCAAGTTGAATTCAGCCTTCCCCACTACCACCCCTTTTATACTTCTCTTATCAACACGTTGTCCATTTTTCCTTCTTTCCCTTTATCTGATCTCTAAATTTATTTTGAAATGAACTCTTTCGGAATATGAGAAAAGAAATGAATTCAGAAATGAAGTGACAACGCGTTTCATTTCGTCGTGTTACTCCGCGCGCCAAATGGTCGATGCCATCGCGTTTTTTCTACATGTCCGTTATTTTTCCCAAGATTCATTCGTTATTCCTCGCTAAGGATTTTGGAGGTGCAGATCCTAAATAACACTGGAAACGGCTTTGCCCCTCGAGTTCTCTTGTCAATTTTCTCTTTTTCATTCATTATCCATCGAAGAAAACCTGTTGTTAGTTGCCTCATTCGGCTTTCAGAAGAAAAACGATACGATAGCTTAAAAAAAGCACATGAAAAACTTTGCTGTTCATTTTTCATCGTTTCAAGAGATTTTTATCCAAAATAATTATTGAAAAAACGTCGTATATCGCTGTATAGTCTTTGTACCACAAGTTGGAATTTCACCAAACGACATTCCGCTGTGTCGCTGCGCGCCTTTGCGAACCTTGGTCGCGCTTTATTTTTTGTTTCTCTTTTATCGGGGTACTCTACTTTCATGTGCTCCCACAGCAACAAAAATCAATTGAAAGCGTGACCTAAAGACGCTTCGCGAACGCACGCAGCGGAACAGCGGAATGTCGTTTCGTGAAATTCCAAGTCGTGGTACACAGGCTATAGCGATTTCTCCGCAGCTAATTCTAAGCCAGATCGAACTAATTTGGAGAATTCTGTATGTTATCTGATCTACGCCAGAAAACCAATGAACACTGATAAGTATTTTTAATAAGTTGGAATAAAGCGCCAGAGTGACATCTGGAGTTCGTTCCAAAACATCCTATAACTCTATTTATCATTTCAGAATTGTTTCATTCCAATCGGAATTCAAATCGCATGTCTCCTATGGACTATGACGGCGTGTGGCGGAGGCAAAAAAGCGGCTGCTGTAAGGATTTTGATACATTTGCAATATCTTTTCTTCCCTACGTATTCACGACTTCTCCATTTTTGGAATATCAAAAAATGACTTGATTTTCCGACTCTACGAGATGAAAACTTCATTCTAATGAAGCTAGCAAGGATATCCGATTTTTATATTTCAGAGTAAGAAGGATTTGAGCGGTACAAAAATGGCACCGGTATCACCATCACCAGGTTGGAATTTTCGAAAAAGAAATCGAAAAAAAAATTTGTACGCAGTAAAAGCTTAATGTAAATTTTTTTTTTCAAGAACCGAAAAAGGATAGCAAAATGGCGGCTGTTGAACCAAAGGACAAGGCTTCGGTAAAGAGAATTCCATTCTAGTTAACTAGAATATTATTTAAGGATACGGAATCTAAAAATAAGGACGAGACAAAAGGAGATGGAAAGAGCAAGGAAGAGAAGAAGAGCGAGAAGAAGTCGGAGAAAAAGGATGAAAAAAAGAGCGACGAGAAGAAAAGCGACGAGAAGAAGAGCGACGACAAGGTTTTCATTCTTGTCTTTTAGAAAAACTAATTTTCGAAGAAATTAAGAAGGATAACTTCAAAAAGCCTGACAATGAGGGAGCTCAAGCCGCCAAGAAGGATCCTAATTATCAGGTATCTTTTTGTAAAAAGAATAATTTAGTGAACATTTTTCGGGAAGCGTAAAGTTTGGTTTTATACGTATCTGGGCAGAAATTCGCCTAAAATATCTCTTTTTGTAACATTTTCTTTGAAGAAAACGATAAATTTATGATTTGTGAGTCACGTTGCAGAAATTGGCCGTGGAGCGCACATTCCATCGAGGCCTTTTTTCTTAATCGAAAAAAAAAATTGAGGGTTTCATATTTAACTGTAGTTAACAAAAACTTTATTTCAAAAAAATGCCTAAAAAAAATGGAAACAAGTTGCTCAATTTTATCGACTTTTTTTGACTCACATTATAGAACTTTTGACTATTTTTTTTTCCGTCCCAAACGTGTTATTCATGATTTAACAGACTCTGGTCGGCCTCGCCAATGAGGAAGTTTTCGGCGCCGACAAAAATCCCAAGAAGAAGTTCAAAGCGCCAGAAAAGATCGAGAAGGCTGACGCTAAGGATCCCCAATATGAGGTTTCTTCCTCTTTTTAAATTTATTCTAGTTTGTACTTTTCCAGACGCTTGTAGGCATCGGCGAGGAAGTTTTCAAGGAGGGCGAGGGCGGCGGCAAGGACGAGAAGGAGCCGAAAAAGAAGGCTTTCAAGGCGCCCGAAAAGGTTCTTTCGATGTTTTTAAAAAAAAAGCGGGAAACCATTTTTAAATCTCTCTCAAATGATCTTTTTACGCAACTGAGAAAGTCTCTCTAGAGTGTATCCGAAAAAAAAACTTGGCTTTCCGCTTGAGTGACCACTTCAAAGTTTTTTCCAGGTAGCAAAGGCTGACGCCAAAGATCCGCAGTACGAGACGTTGAACGGCGTCGACAAGGAGATCTTCAATAACGACGAAGAGAAGAAGGAAGAAGATAAAGACAAAGAAAACAAGGACGACAAGAAGGACGACAAGAAGGACGACAAGAAAGACGACAAGAAGGACGAAAAGAAGGAGGAGAAGAACGAGAAAAAACCCGATGAAAAAAAGAAATGAGTCTCGTCTTGAATTTTATCACCAGCACCTGCCATCGAAAACCATCTTCTCCGTCTTCGTCTGTGTGGAATTTTTCAATAAACGTCTCCGATTGGAGTTTTCCTTCCATTTTCAGCGTTCTGAAAATTTTGAGTAACACCTCTCATATATACTTCCCCGAAATTTCCCCTGTCATGGTTAAGAAAGCGGTTTTCTGAAGTTTATAGTGTTTTTCTGAGTACTGTATTGCCGAAGACCGTGAGGACCATGTCACTGCAGACGAGGCGCAGTTCTCGCGCAACTCTTGTCGATTTACGCTAATTTTCACGATTTTTTCTTTTGCATTTTTTTTCCGACTCATGACGTTTTAAATCTCGCAAACTACATTCTTCGAAGCTTTCGGCACGTCTTAACTCGATTGAAACTCGGTCTATCGCGGAATTTATTTTCTTCTTCTGAATTTAGGAAAGGCCTCTACTAGGTCACGAGGCCCACTCATCTTGTTATAATCTATGCCGGTTTTTCTTTTCTTCGGCATTTTTTTTTCTAAATTTGACTCGTGATCTGAAATGTCAAAAGTTCATTCGTTTATATTTGACATCTGTATATTTTCCAAAGCCCAACACCATAGTTTCAGCATGATTTTATTCCTTGATTTCAGTGGAGAATGAGTTCAAATGAAAAAGACGACGGCAGCAATCGAGAGGGCGATGCCGACTTGTCCAACTCCGTTCTCTGTCGTCGTCTCGGCGTCTTCAGAATCGCGAGATTCATGCCCTTTCCCTGAGAAAAGGTTCGAGTTTAAAACGAATAATATAAAGACTAATATGCAGATCAATTGAAAAATTACCATCAGATGGAGCTTCGGTGACGGTAGCTGCAGGGGCTTCTGATGGAAGTGCGGCCGGAGGATTGGTATTCTGAACGTGCTGAGCCTTCAGAATAAGAAATTTGAAAAGAACAGCAAAAAAAAATGTGGGTTTTCGAGTCCATTATTTTTTTAACGAACTTTTTTAGTGATCTTAACTATCGGGTTTGCGGTTTGGATATTTCTACAAGTTCACGATTTGAAAGCCTAGATTAGAATCACAAACTACTCATCAAATAAAAAATCGTTGAATGGTCAACAAAGTAATGTATGGTTACCGCAGCAGGAGCGCCTTGAGCAGGAGGAGCGCCTTGAGCAGCAGGAGTGCTTTGATCAGCATCGGCTTGATCAGCATCAGCTTGACCAGCATCGGCTTGATCAGAAGCACCTTCTCCAGCAGCACCTTCTTCAGCTGGGGGTTCTTCAGCAGCACCTTCTTCAGCTGGGGGTTCTTCAGCAGCACCTTCTTCAGCTGGGGGTTCTTCAGCAGCACCTTCTTCAGCTGGGGGTTCTTCAGCAGCACCTTCTTCAGCTGGGGGTTCTTCAGCAGCACCTTCTTCAGCTGGGGGATCTTGGGCAGCGACGAACGAAGCTCCGATGAGGACGATGGCGCAGAGAGCGGAGACGGTCAAGAGACGCATCAGTTGGGTGATATCAAGTTAAATTCATTTCCTCGACATCACTCTTTTAATACTTCTTCTTATCAACACGCTTCTAATTTCCTATTCCATCACTCTATCTCAATTAAATTCTTAGTTTGACGCTTTTATAATCTATCTTTGTTGTCGATCTTCTAATATTGGATAGAAAGATCGAAATTAGTTTTTAACTCTCTTCTTTTATTATGTATATTTAGTTCAAATTTTTATTTCTTTTTTTTTAAAATTATTTTTTTCACAGTTGGAGCGAACTCTGGCGTCTTCAGTGCTTGAGTAGCTTTTTTTACAGCTTTCAATTTTTTTTTTGCTGCAAACTTATTGCGAAGTTTAAACTTTTATTTTTAATTTTAAATCCGCAACCACACGGTGCTCACAGTCGGACGGGATACCGTATCCAAAAAGAAACATGAAAAAAAGGGATTTTTTTCCATTTTTTTCTTTCTCAGTTCAAATAATCTTTCGTTTTCAATTGATTCAACAAAAATTTCAATTTTTATTATGCTAGCCGACAATATAGCAGCCGAATGAATGTACCCAGTATGCTCCGCAAAAATAATTTCTATTCATTTAATTTTTTTTAAGCGCTGGCGACTTTTGGCGCCGTTGTGCCGCCAGTTTCTCTTTGCAACAGGGCGAACATGATCTAAATTAATAAAAAAATTGATAATTTAATGTAATTTCCTAGATTACCTGAACGGTCTCATCGAGGGCGTACTCCGGGTTCCAGCCCCAGTCCTGTCGGGCGCCAGAATCGTCAAGAGATCGAGGCCAAGAATCGGCTAAAATAGATTATTTTTCAATGACAATACTTGAAATTTTCTTGAAAACTAACAAAATAACGATTCTGAAGAGGTTCGGTTTTAAAATTCGTTTCAAAAACTATTTTCTGGCTTTGCAGCCTCAAAAACTCACCGATAGCTTGCCGGATGGGGCAAATCTTGTAGTCAATCTCAAAGGCTGGCATCACTTTCCGGATTGCGGCGGCGATTTCCTCAGGAGTAAACGAGAATCCTGTGACGTTGTAGGTTCTTCTGGCCAGTGAGGACGCGTCGGCGGCAAGGAACTAGAAATGTTCGATTTTTATGAATTTTCCGAACATTTCTTCGAACCTGAACAACGGAAGCCATGCAATCGGTGTCGTACATCATTGGCAAGACGGTATCCGGTCGGAGGTAGCACGTGTGACGGCCCTTTTCCAGTGCGTCGTAGAAAATTTGAATGGCATAATCTGAAAAATAATATTCATTTAGATGACGAAATTGACGAAAAAAAAACACATGTTAAAACGTTGAAAGTTAATCATTACAACTATGAAGCAATCAATTATTGGTGGGAAAGTGAAATAAAGGAAAAAAAAAAAAATTAAAAACGACTTAATCTTCATAAAAAAATTCAAGTAGAAAAAAATTAAAATTATAGTCTGTTCAGATTTTTGAATGTCAAGTCGTTGCTCAAGCTCCGCCCCTAATGGTGCGATAAACCTATCAGAGAGCGAGCCATCCACAGAGCGTTTTGAATGACGTCATTGCACTTGACATTAAAAATCTGCACATACTATAAAGAAAAAATGATGCAAAAAATGCCACCCCATTGAAATTTTGACCCATGGCTAAACGTATCCAGCGGAGCCTTGTAGTTTTTTTTTTCTTTTCAAATTTTCACTCGATAATCCTCACCAGTCGTGCCTCCTCCGGGCTTGGTCGCCGAAATGATGCCAGGGAATCGAAGGCAACGGAAATCGACGCCAAACTTGGAGTTGTAGTATTCGCCCAGTCTTTCGGCGTAGACCTTTAATTTTCGAGACGTTTTTTTTTGAAACTTTGATTTGAATTGTACCTTGCTGACGCCATAAATAGTAGTGGGCACTTGAATAGTCAAATCAGGAGTGTTATCGCGAGGAGTTGTTGGACCGAATGCGCCGATTGTCGATGGGATGAACACCTTGAGCTTGTGCCTTCTGAAAAAAATGGAACTAAGAAATAAAATCGAGTACATTATTATCTCCAAACCTAAATAGAAAGGAGAGTTATAAAAGTGGCCATAAATAAACCCGATCCTTCCGTTTTTTTTTTCATTCCCAAGCAGTTCTCTTCCTTATACGGTCTCCAAGACCATCCTCTCATCATAAACCACGAAAAACTGCAGTCTTTCCTCCGTCCAACCGGTTCACTGGTCGTTCTTTAAACTACTCAAAAAAAAAGACGAACCTGGCCACTTCGAGGATGTTCTCAACACCGCGGCAGTTGACTTGCAAGGCCAACGGAACATTTTGCTCGCCAACTGCGGATAAAAGTGCAGAAAAGTGGATTAGTGTGTCGATTCCCTGTAGAAGCTCAAATTAATGGAGAAAAAGGGGAACAGTTCAACCTTATTAACAACGGCTTCTTCGATCGCCGAGGTGTTCAAAATGTCAAGATAGTGGTAGTTGTCTGCAAAAAGAACGTAAATTTTCGAGTTGGAGTGAATTTTTAAGAGGTTTTCGTTCCAGAAGTTGTTACAAAGAAGTGGTCATTATAGGGTTTGAATGAATCTCGTGAAGATTCATTCAAACCCTATAATGACCTATCTTTTTGAAGTGTTCATTCTAGGGTTTTGATGAGCTTCAGGGCTATATAGAAAGTGTTCATTCCAGAATAATGATTATAAAAGGAGCTCAGAAAAGTATCAGTTACCATTGTAAAAAGTCTAAGATTCCCAAAAACTTCATAATTACTCGAATACGGGATTCAAGTAAGACTTTTAGGCTTTCGGTATACTGTCCGATCCTAAAGCATATAGTGATCTCTTAGCGGTGGTGTTTTCTATTAGAAAAATGTCAAATCTAGACTAGAAAAAAGCGTAGTCTCTTAGAGCGCAAGTCGTTTCAGGTCTGGCGCGTCTCAAGAAACAACCTTCTTTAACCTAGCCATTCCGCCCTTTGCGACCATGGTTTTCTATTCTCAAACCCCCAAAGTAAAAAAAAAACTATGAGATCAGCGAAAAAGTTCCCCGAAGCATCCATAAATATCTTCATGACTACAAGATCCTCCCTCGGACAATTTTGAACGTTTGGTCTCGTCCCAACGATTTCAACGAAATTTTTCACGTCTTCAAGCGCCTGACACGAGATTTCTCGGTTGATGTTTGGCGATCGGCCAATTTCATCACCACGTGGGTGGAAATATTGTCTAATCAAATCATTCACTCAAAATCACATTCACGATGGGGCGATTTAACATGCAATTTTTTTTGAAATTTTGTTTTGAAATGTCGCTAATTAACTCACTAAAGTCTTCAAAGGGAGTTTTTTCGGGTTTTTGTTTTCTGATGACGTTAGACAACTCACTGACGTCCGTCGCTCCAGAAGGCACCTTGACGATGTCGGTCATCGTCACGCATTCATTGCCGTACATGTATCTGGAATTATTTCGTTCTTGGAAATGATTGCCATAAGAGGGAAAATTGATAAAACCTAACTTTAAAAAGCGAAAAAAAAGTATCTATCAATTTATATGGGGGCTCAACTTTCTGAAAATAAAATTCAAATGATGGAAAATTGATAAAACCTATTTTTTCATAGGAAAGGGGTAAAAAAAAAAAACACAAACTCGACATCTACCTACTTTAAAATGAACTGAACAGAGACTACTGAAACATTTCGTTCTTTCCCACGAAACTCCTGGGGAAATTGAAGTTTCTGCTTTTGAAAATATTTTCAACCAAATTGATATTCGAAATTTTAAAAAACCAACTTGTAAACTGAATTGAGGCCTCTGCCAAGTTGTCCAAGAGATCCGGTGATCAAAACTTTTGGCGCCGATTGCTGGGAAATTTTCTTGAACCTTGCCAATGGGTCGACCTGTAAAAAAACCCCTTCGAAAAAGGTCATTGATTTGAAGCCTACAGGTAAAGGTGAATAGTTCCGTTTCGAGTTGAACTCGGCTCCAGCGGCGGAAACAAGTCGCTTATTGCGCAAAATCGTCCGTGTTGAGGTCATTTTGCTGGAAAAATTCCATTTTAAGGGATCAGGGAGGTTTTTTGAGAGAAAGAGAAAAATAGTGAAAAAGAATTGAAAGATAATTTTACTTGGACCTTGGAAAAAAAGTCATAAATCAACAGAGAACAGAGAGGAGCCAGAGAAACGGCTAGACTTTCTTTCTCTGCCTTCTCTCGGCTTTCATTGTTTTCTAATTTTCTCCTCATTAAGTCCTTTCAAAGTTGTCTCCTTTCAAGGGAATCACGCCGAGGGTGTTAAACAGCAAAATTAAAAGCGAGAGAACAGCAGCGGTTGGAAGAGACGCCAGAGAATTGAACATTTTCTGCTTCTCTAGTGTCTCTTCAACGTTTACCTATCACTTGCTAGTGAAGCTTGTTAGTGGAAAAAGAGTTGACTCAATATGAAAAAGAAGGATTATTAGAAGAATTGAAATTTTAGGATTTCCAGGAAACCGTACTGAAAAACTGAAAAAAAAAATTCAAATCAATTTCTTTATTTTCATAACCTTAACTCAACCCCAAAAAACTATTTTCCTAGGAAAAATAAGAAAAAAGGTCTCTACAACATGGCAACCCAGGGGTTAAAACGGCTGGGTGCAGTCATTCCGAGGCGCCGCCTCCTCGACTTCAACGAAACTGTTCCTTCCTTTCTTTTTTTCTTCTTCTTCTCCTAACAGACTACGTAGTGATTCAATTTGATTCGAGTTGAGTTGATGATACGAGTTCAAGGTTATTTCCGTCGGAAAAGTAGCAACGTGGCTGAATTTTGAGAGCAGCAGAAACTTTCTGAGATTGAAAGAAAAATTAAAAAGTTCGTGAAAAACTCGAAAAAGACCCATTTCGGTTATTACATTTTATGTAACTTGAAAAATAGAAATAAATAAATTTTGAAGTGGACAAGAATTTTCCAAGTTAGTTTCGAAGCGATGGCGAGACACAGAAAAAAACGAGGTTGCTCAAAAAAATTTGAAATGAAGCTTTTTAAAACTGTCCTATACATTATTTTCCGCCAGAAATACTATTTTCCCTGCTCTAGATTTTTTTTTTTCTATAACCTTCTTCACAGCCTCCGTTTACAAGCACTGAAATTAGGTTCAAACATGAAATTTGTAAAAACCATTTTTTGTTTATCCATGAAGCAAATTTGCCGTCTATGAAGTTATTTTTACCTCAAAACTTTCTAATGACTTCTCGGACATTGGTAACGCGAACGGGACGCGAATCGGACGTGTCGGGGCATTTCTAGTGACCACTTTAGTAGCCTCAGCACTCTTAAGTGATCCCTAGAATCGCGCTGAAACATCCGGAGCACGTCCGTTTCGCGTTCATTTTTGTTGCACAACTTATTTTGAACACACAATATTAGATGCGTCTGGCAAAATTCGCATGAATCTTCAACTTTTTCATCAAAATCGCTTCATCTTTAAATCGGTCTTTTTTCACTAAACTGCTAATTTTCCAGCACTTTTCAGAATTTCTAGAAGCAGCGACACATTATTTCTTCATATCAACTCAAATTTCGCCACTTTTCAAAATTTTGAACAGTTTGGCAAACTACAAAGAAGACTCACTGTTGATGATTCTCTAATTTTTGACCAACGCCTTCCGATCAGAAACAGTGAATCTTCAAGAACAAAAAAAAAGGCACGTTGTTGAACCGTCTTCCTCTTATCAAATCAGATGGTCTTGATTCGACTTTGACAAACGACCAAATACATGGCTGGGTGCGCAATTTTGCAGTCGAGAAAATGTTGCCAAATGTTGCCATTTTTCTATTGTCATCGCTAAAATCGGACCATTTTTTCGAGGACAGTTTTTTTGTGCGGTTCCGTTTGGTCGAGTTCAGACATTCAAGACGGGAGAAAAAAAATTGATATGATGGAAATCGGAAGAAAAATGAGAAAATAAATTGGTTGCAGAGAAAAAGAATCAGGTTTGAAAAAAATCCTTCATATTCAAGTACAAAAATGAATTATAAAACGCTTTTATGAGCCTAAAAATTCTATACTTTCCCTATTTTGACGATCTAAAAACGTTCCCGAGAGAAAAATGAAAATTGAAAAAAACGTTTCCAAACTTGAACTATCTGCTTTGAGGATAAACATAAACAGCATTTATTAAAAAATCCTCAAATATTAATTTCCAATTTATGCCCGCTAATTTTTTCCATTTCGATTCTCAATGTACAACTCAATAAGAAATGTTTGAATGAGAAATTTCCAAAATCACATACGTTTCTACAAGTCTTTGAAAGAATTTATGTTCCTATTGAAACCGATTGTTTCTTCTTCCGTTAAACTTGATAACGGAAACTGAAAGCTACAGCAAAAACATTTTTAAAAAGTTGTACATATTCCTGGAATAAAGTTCACAGGTTTTATAACATCTATTATCCATGGAGCAAAAATCTTCGTCAAGCAGCTTTTTTACCTAAACATTTGAAGCCTTTCGAAAGCGGTGTGTTACAAAAAACAACTCTCAAAAACCTTTAAAACAAAAACAATTCGGAAAACTAATTAAAAACCAAGCTCCAAACACTACAGAAAACAGGAAAAGGGACCAAGTTTTTCCTAAATGGTCTGAGGAAGACGCAATCGCTGATGAAATTACCACAGCCACGTGCGAGTTCCCAGAGAAAGGAGCGCCGCGAAAATTCCAACTTCTACCGTAACCCCAATGTCGGGTGCGCTCGTCCGCAACTCGACTAGTTAACAAGGATTGGAGAAAGAGAGAAAGTAGGAACGTGGGGTCCAAATTTGTCGTCGACAGTGATTCGTCGAGAAAAAATGAAGGGAGACGGGTTTTTGTGGGCTTCCGACCAGAAGCGAGTTGCGTCATACTCAGAAGAATGATATATATTTAGTTGATCTGTTTGGGAAATCGGATCTGTGGTTCGTTCTGGAGGCAATTAATCAGAGAAAAGGTTCAGAAGAAACTGTTACGTGTTAAAATTTGTCAAGCAAGTTGAAAACATACACAGCTGATCATAAAAAACTTTTCTTTTCGGAATTTTTACTGTAAAATGGAAAGTCACTTTACTTTGGGGTTGGAATTTGTGGCCGATTGGGGAGAAAGGTTCTTGATCCTGGAAGTATCAGCATGCAAGCTTCTTATTTTCACAAGAAATCAGGCCTTAAAGTCAAAATTCGTCAAAATTATTCATTCGTATTCTTCGTAATCCTCGAAAAATAATAAATTTGCAAGTTTCTATCAGGTTTTATCTGAAAAGTCAACCCATTTTCCAGTCTTTCAGGAAGGATCTAGAACACGGAAAAGTCCAAAAAAAAAAATCATAATGAAATTACTCACTATTCAGAGACGCTTTTTTAAAACCCGATATTAAGTTTTTTTTTTTATAATTTGTTAGCTTTTCAATTATATTTGGAAAGGACATGGCACCTTCAATCTTAAAACGAAAATTTTCCCATTTATTTTGTAAATGATTCAGAATTCGTAAACCAAAAAATAATACCATTTGAACATGATTTTGAGCTAGCTATAATTTTTGTGAAGTTCCTCTTGACGCTTAAAAGATAGATTTCAATCAAGTCATTTCAATTATCAACATCGTCTCGGAACAACGTGATGGAATGGATTGAAAAATGTACCGCCTATTTTTGAGCACTCCAGTCTTGAAACGGCTTGCGCCGGTATAAACGGACGTGCTCCGGTATCGTAAAGCATCAAATTTTTTTTGTTTAAATTTCGCTGAATTTTAAATCGTCTGGATCTGAGCCATTCCACGTCTGACCACGGCGCTTCTATCTTTAGTTCTGATTATTCGATAAATCAACAGGGTCATCATTACTCCTTTCCAGGCAAAAAAATAATATATGAAATCATTTTTCATTAAAAATTTTTTTCAAGGGCTAAGTTTCAATAATAATTAATCGAAAGCTAACAAATTTTTTTAAAAATTGTTTTCAGTACTAAAACTTTTGGAATAGACATAGGAAGATTAGCAGCGAAAAAAAGAACGAGAATAAACCGAAAACTCTCATTTGAAAAAAGAATGAGAAACGAAAGTGGACATTTTTTATAAGAAGATTTTACTACAAGTACAGTTGATTTAGTTCAAGTGGTCACAATTTAGTCGCATAGAGAATGGCTCAATGCGTAACGGCTGCAAAGCGGTTTCTGTGCGAGTCAGTGAAATCTTGAAGTTTCTCATTGAAGCCGCAGCGCGTCCGCAACCTTCGAGCCATTCTAAATGCGGCCAGGAGGTTGCAAGTGGTAATCTTTCTTATCGTTCAAATCTGTCCTTTAAGTAGACATTTTCTCCGATTCTCGTCCCAAAATCCCAACTTTTAGTCTCAATTTGGCGAAATTCTGATGCTCTACACTCCCATTATTCGGACCACTTTCTCTGAGAATCTTTCCCGAGGTCAAACTGGTGTTTTCAACTTGATAATCTTTGAGATTTGGAGTAAATTTTGTGAAAAAGGTACCTCATTTGTTAGTAGACGAGAAGTCAGTTGATGGGCGAGTAAGAAGCAGTAATGACATCCCATTCGCGATAAGATCAGGTTCATTTGATTCATATTCACCTGAGAAACTTGATTAAATTCTAGAACCAAAGTTTTTAGAGTGGAAATGAGTGAAATGTTCAACGCTCTCAACTGGTATGCCGTGTTAAAAGTAGTTTCCGCGAAATGCAAAACGATCTCGGACTCTCTTAGTTATATTTTCCTTTCTCTAACGGGATATTGCATTTCGCGAAATCGCTTTGAACACGGCATTATGGAAAATTAATTTTCAACAGAAGGATTCGAACTCACGTTTCAGGATAGAAAAGTAAATGCTTTGGCCATTGCGCCACGCTGTGTACCGTTCATCCATGGAAGAGTCACTGGAGATTACATCTGAAATATTTTTTTAAAATCGCATCAGAAATTAGAGATATATCAGAAAAAAAGACCCCAGAATAAACTCATCAAAAAAATTTTTTTTTCACTGTATAAAAATTTGTTCCAAAGTTTGTGAGAAAAAGTCTCTAAAAAAATTTGAAAAAAATTATCAATAGCAATGGTTTTTTTCAATCTTGATATTAATGAGCTCCCGTTATTAAATGTGACAAGACTTCAAAATTTCAAAAAGATTCGAATATTTTAAAAAAATTTTTAAACAATAAAACTACTTATCGACAACCTACCTAATTAAAAATAAGACTATTTTCGCATTCGATGAATTAAATTCCATAAAAATATCTACAAACATCGAAAAAAAGCTGAGAAAAAACAATTGGAAAAAAAAAAATTAAAACACGCTAAGCAGAAAGTGCGCCGCTGTCCTTGCGGCATGAAGGCCTACAGTATGGTCAAAAATAATATTTTCAGCTTTTCTGCCAATTTAATACTTTTTTTCAAATTTAATTTGTTCAGGAATTCATTTTAGGCTTCTTGAAAGCGCAAAATTCTTTTACATCTTAAAACAAAATAGAAAATCTTCCGTTCGATACCTTTATCGAAGCTGTCTATGATTCTTTGTTCCATTGTCAGCAAAAATATTTCAAATACACCGTACAAATCTAACTGAAGCCATATTTTTTTATACGTTTTCTATACTTTTCTCATGAAATTTCATACAAGATTTCTACACTGCACTTATGAAAAAACTCTTTTGTAAAATCATTTCGAGGAACTCCTTTAAAGAAGTTTTCAGAACCTGAACTGATTTCATCAAGAAATAATGTTTTTAAAAGTCTTTTGCAATTCCAACGATCGCGAGTCCTCTTTCCTCCATCACCACAAGCTCCGAACACGTATTTTCCTACATTTTTCCCTACATTTATTCTGTATACTTTAGTACAAATTTGTGAGAAATGAAACCTCTCATTGAATTTCAAGCCTCTAATTTTACCACAAAAAAGAACTTTTTTATAGAATCGAACGTCATTTCCTATTAAAAGTTCCGCATCAGAACTCCGTCGCGCTAAATCGAATCGACGCCTGTCGCAGAGAAAAAAAACGTCTCAAGTTTCTCGGATTGACCTAATCTCATCAGATGATTACGTTTGACACCATTTGACATTTGGGAACGGCTTATGATTTCCGTTTCTCTTTGCCGAACTGGATAAAAGTTCCTGGGAACGTTTTTTTCAAAGTTTTTTTTCTATTCTACTTCGTCTTTTAAAACTTTTACAAGTTCGTATTTTGAAAAATGTTCTACTAAATTATCTTGTAATCATCCTCCATAAAACTTTAAAAAATTTTTGGGGTTTTTCAAACTTCATCTAAAAATTTTCCTTTTCTCAAATTTGCTCAATTTTGCAACCTCGTTTTGTAAAAAAATTCTAGTAAGAATTTCTCCTGCGGTTGCCAAAAAAGCGCCAAGTGACAACTTAGGAGCTTCTGAAAAATCTGAGTGAGTTGAAAAATTTAATCTTTTTTTCTTTGGCCTTTTCAAGTGGTCACTTAAAAACAACTCCGAAAGAAATACCTTTGAGTAAAAACTTGAATAACTATTCAGCTTCAAAAGAAAAAAAGACCGAGAAACTTCCAAAATTCTATCCTTCCCATATTTATTTTATACAATATTCGCCTTTATAGCGTTTGATCCCATGAGTGGCCCCTCAGACCTTCTTTGAAAGATTTCTTCAGCAAAAAATCCAACTTGTAACTTACAAGCTCTCCTGGCATCAATTTCAGGAAAAAAAAAATCCCGAAGTTCAAGAAGAAACCCTCAAGCGATCACTTCACTTTCTCCGAGTATCCATCGTCGGCTATTTCCTAACAAGCGGTTTTTTATTCTCTCTTAACATGCCGCAAAGCTAATCGCTTAGAGAGTTTATTTCGAAACAAAAGAAGACAAAAAAAAAACGTCTGTTTGGGTTGCTTTCCAGAGAACAGGTGATTTTCATTTCATTCCTGCCACTTTTTCCAAACATTTTCAGGCTGTTCATAACTTTTTCTATAATCTATTCGTAGTCATTAATTTTTCTTACAGTGATTTCTTTGAAAGCCAGCAAAAATCCTTTGTAAGACGAAAAACTTTCTAAGGGGCGATAAAATCTTAGAATAAAGTCTTTTTTATTCTCACCCAGAAGAAGAAGAAAACAATGCCAAGGTTGTTCAAGGAAAGTCGTTTTTTATTGCTTGATACGCCGCTTTTTCTTTTTCTTCCCCTTTTTTTCGCCGAAAACGAACTAAACAGTTCTTGCTTTCTGTTTTTCTTTGCCGATCATGACCGCTCGAATTGACTGTTGAATGAAAATTTGTTCTGTATAATAGTTTTTTTGATATTTGAATTTAGCACACTTGGAGTTTTTTTATAAAAAAGCTCTGAGAATAATAACGATAATTTTGTCAATTGAACAAAAATGTTAAATTTTTTTATCAAGTGAGATACTTCAGACCTTCCTGAGCCTTTATTAGAAGCTTCCTCTCAGAAAATAAACCAAATTTAATGTCTATGATAAAATAAAATAAAAGTAAAGATTTGTTGGAATTCAAGAATTTTAGAACGAATTCACATGATCATTTTCTGTTTACTTTGTGTGATAAAAACCTTGAAGGTCACCGAAAAAGGGTCAAAAATAAGAGATCAACCAGTTTCTTCTGTCCTTCCCTGTCAAGAAAAGGTCGAAGACGAAAGAGCACGTGGTTTTTTTGTGTTCCACAGTTCTTTTCTGCAATTTCTTTGTTTTCATTTTTTTACCATTTTTTTAGAAAGCCTGTAAACAGTCCTTAAATTAAATAAAAGCCGAAAAAATGTCTTATTTTCCTCAAAACTTTTGCGGATGATCTGAAACTGAAAAACCCTCTTTGAATTAAAAAAATGAACACGGATTCACGGTCGAAACTATCGTAGAGATACCGTTCAACTTTTATACCTTTAATGGTCAAAATAGCCTCTAAAGTGGCCACTCAGAACGCCCTTACGCTCATTTTCAGACCTATAACTTTCCAGAAAACCAGCTCTCCCTTGAAAATACCTCTGCAAAATCTGCAAAGCTCAAACTTGATATGAATTTCCAATGATGGAAACTCCATCTTTTCCCAAACGTCTTCCGAATATCCAATCAGAACTTTTCCCTCGTGCTTCATGTCGTGAGAAATGAATTCAAATGAGAAATGAGAACAGACAAAAAAAAACCTGAGAGATTAAGGTCAAGCCAGCAAACATCGGCGGGCGGGAGGTGGAAGAAAAAGAAAAATGCTGGCAGATTACTGTCTTTTTTTTTGTTTTGTTTGCTTTGATCTTCCGCGAATCGAGTTTTCACTTTGGTTTTTGCGATTTTTAATGAAGTTTCAGAAAATGAAGACCTTCTTGCATAAAAACCCTTATTTCCCCTTTAAAAAAAAGTCCGAAAAACCATCCTTTCCGTCCAAAAAGAAGTAGCATGCCATTATTTGACGCACGGTTTTTCTGCTGTACCCAACAACAATAGACAGGAAAAGAAGGGAAAAAGGCCGTGAAATTCCAGAGGGAAAAGTCCATTTCCGTACATTTGTGCGGCGGTATACAATTGTCAAAGAATGTCGTCCATTTTTCTTCCTTTTTTATTTTCCCGAAAATGTCGAGTTGGCGCGTATTTATACAAATTCGTTTTAAAGGTTTTCCCCTTATTTCCGTTTCAAACTGATTGGTTTTAGTAAATTATTTTTCTGATGTGGATAATGAGCTCGTTATTTTTCAATCTGAAAAGCTCAGAAAACTTTTTTTTTCTATTTTTTGGCGTTTCCATAGCCAGGGTGCCTTTTTCTGGAAACTTGAATAGTTTGTTCAAATGGCTAAAAGCCCAGAACCTCGCTTTAGAGGCCAAATGTTCAAATCCCCATGAGGAAAGTTTTTTTTTGTGGAGAATTTCCCCACGTTTGCTTTTCAAAGCCTCACTAAATTAATTATTATTTTCGAGAAGCCTAAATTAATTAGATGATGATGAAGCTTATTGATTCTAGTAGAAGCTTAGGAAAATATTTTTATTCCATCTTTTTTTAAAACTGTGATTGAGCTTTCTGAAGCTTGGATAGTATGGTCTAGATAATAATCGCCAAGATGACACTTAAAAGGTTCAATCCCTCTTGGTTAATGGAAAGAAAAAATTCTTAGTTTTTATAAAAGTTTTCTTCTACAACTACCAAACCTATTCCATTCCTCCATTTTTTACAGCTTTTACTTTCCATCTAACCACATATTTCATCAATCAATCAAGCAAGGGAACAAATGTTTCCATGAAACAATTTTCGGTTGCCTCTCCTCACAATAGGTGAAAATAAAACGGGATCAGCCAACTGAAAGATGAGCAAAAAGGAGAGCGGAAAAAAAATGGAATCGTTGGCCCCCGGAAACTGGTATCTCTGTACATAGGTAGGTTGGGTGAGAGATCGCGCTCTATCGCACTTGGAAATCCCTACCTGTTTTCTTTTTTTCTGTCTCTTTTTTGCTGTGTATTGATTATAGTGTGTTCAGGAGAGCTCAGACGGTGATTTTGAAGGAGAAGGGCGGAGCTTGCGAAGTACTTTCTTACTTTTATCAGAACCTACTTTTTTCAAAATCAAAAAAAAGTTCAAAACCTTGAGCTGACTAATTTCAAACTAGGAGAGAAAAAACATCAAAAAGCTCTCTAGTACATCGAGATCAACTTCCTGTTGAATCATGCCTTCCAAACTTCTTCGGATAGAAGCTTGAAAATTTCCAAAAAAAAAAAATCCTTAAAACATTCGATTTTCGTTGTGATCAATTCTAGATCATAAGGTTCACTCCTACAATCCTTCATCCTCTAATTTCTAAAACAAGGTTTTGAAAGGTTCATTTTTTGAAGGATTTTTAAGCAACAAACAAACCTACATAAAGGCGTTTGTCCGCTTCGCTCAAAAAAGAAAAACTGAATGGAAATCTTGAAAAAGCTGTCAAGCACCCAATAAACCTACTTTGCAGCCGATTCTTCTCATCTTTTCCAAATCTCAGACTTGTTGTCTTAATTTCCTCAGCAAAGCAAGGTCACTTCTTCTTTTTCGCACAGGAGTCGAAAACAAATCCTTTTGTTTGCCACTGTTTTTTGCCGTTACTTTCAATGTTTTTTTTTCGTTTTTCTCAAATTTTCCATGTTTTTCCTCGAATTTTTAATTTCAAACGGTTGTGGTTGAGTTTCGGGAATAAAAATACCAATATTATACACTTTGAACTTTGAGAAACACTCAAAACTTATAGGAAAACGAGTTAGACTTGAGAATGAGAAGATGCTTATCGGAAGGAACACAAAAACGAAGAGAAAACACTAAAAATGTAGAAACGGAACGGGTTTTTGGGGTCGTTTTTGATACTTTCTTTCAATTTCCGCAGGTTGTTTCGGAGTGATTTTTTTTTTCCGAACCGTATTTGAATGAAAAATTGCTTTTACCATCCTTTTCCATTTTTATCTTTGAAAAAATCACGATTTTTCCAACACTAATAGGTTTTTAAGAGAATAACACGCAGAAAAAAAATTTTGAAAAAAAGATTTGAAAAAAAGCTAATGAAAACTCTCTGCAGTACTGGGTAATTAGGTGTTTATTTCTTTAAAAAAATGTTTTTTTGAAGATTATAAAAGATCCCCAAAATTTTCTTTTTAATAACTCAAATCTTCAAGAAATTCTTCAGCGCGTGTTTTGTGGTGCTCCAGGGCGTATTGTAGTGCTCTAGGGCGTGTTTTTAGTCGTGAATTCATCCATTTGAAACTATGTGTACTAGCCTTCATTTTTGATTCACAAAAAGTTAATGGACAATTTTTTTCCACTAAATTTCCTTAATCTAATTATCCTTTCAGGTTCATCATTTCTAACCTTATTTTTAAAAAAGTAATCTACTCGAAAAATATCAATTTTATTAACAAGTAGATATTCAATGTGGAAATTCGAATCAATAAGATAAAAGTCTAAAGTCGATAGATTATCTGACCGGAGCGTGATAAGTCTGAGATTTTCTCTTCGAACAACCACACCCACCTGTCCCTTTTTTTCGTCCACTTCCGTCCGTTTTTACACGTCGTCACGGGGCGACCGACGTCGTCATGACGTCATTCGAATTCAGGAGCGCGACGAACGACGTCGGGCCATCGGATGAGGTTGGCGGTGACGGCGAGCTCGAGCTAGACGACCACTCGCCCCGTCTACCATTCCCAGGATCGCCTACATTCACCGAGGTTTTTCATGGCTTTCATCATGTTTTTTCTCATTTTCTTCCCTTTTTTAATCCCAGCTCATCACTTTTTTTGTCTCGAATCAAAATGAATATTCCAGTGGTTTGTCCTAAGCGTTTTGCCTGCGTGCAGCACGCTGGAGATGCCCCGACGTCGCGAGAAATTCGTCGAAATCACTAAAACCGTCACTGTCACGGAGGTTAGTTATTATATCATTGAAAAAAAAAACCTTGTGAGTCTCAAAACTCGTGTTTTCATGCATTTCACTTCACGTTTGAAATTATTTTTTTTCTGAATTCTCTTTCATTTTTATTCATCCTCCTATATCTCTATAAGTTGTTGACTGCGTCTTGGAATCGTCTGACCTGTCTGCGCTCTGTTTTCCCCTCGTTGACTAAGCCATAGAGACATGAACACAACGTGTAAACAGGAGTAGGCATAGAGAAATGAGAATCTATTAAATTGTAGCGAATGAACTATATATAATTTTTTTAAATTTTAAACTTTTTTTCATTCTTTCTTTCAATAACCATTTAAATTATTCAAGCTAAGTTTTTTTTCTGTTGATTTTGAAAATATTCCCAAGTTTCATGCTCCACTTTTTATGTGTCCATTTCTCATGCTCATTTCATTTTTAATCCTCCTAATCTTCTCTTCAAAAAAATCCAATTCACGAAACATACTCCATTCAGCGTTAGCTCCATAAGAAGTCACTACAGAGCCGTCTAAACCTCCTCTTTTTAACACTATCTCGCTAATCTTGTCAAAAGCCGAAAGTGGTTAAACTTCACATAAAAATTCTCGATATTTTCAATTAAAAACACCGGTAGCAAAAAACTCCCCACGAAATTCTCATTTTGTTTCCCAATAGAATTACTCATTTCCTTTCTCTTGTTGTCTTCTTTTCTGCTTCGGAGCAAAACGCTTCTTGTTTTCGACTTTTTTTCATTTTAAGAAGAAATTTCCTTCGTATTGCTGCAATTTTCAAGTGAGTTTACTATGATGTTCTTGCCGAGTGTCTATCAAATATAATGGTGTGCGATTTTCACTAATTTTTCTTTCCTATACTATATTTTTAAAGATTAAACTAAAAAAATCAATAAAATCAGTGGAAGAGAGGAACAGAAAAAAAGTTCTTTGGAATTGGCAGATTTTTTTAAAAAATCAAATTTTGACATATCTTTATCCACACGTTCATTCACAGTTAATACTACGTTTCATTTTTCTGAAAAATTGCCAATCTTGTTAAAAAATTATCCAAACGACCTCAACAGTGCACCTCTTCCTTCAAGTCTCTAACGAAAGACCCTTTTTCCATCATTTTTCCTCTGAACGCCCCGAAGAAGAAACCCTAACGCCACTACTTTCCTACCTAATCTTCGAATAAAATAAGAAGCGAAGTCCGAAAAAAAAAACCGCAGTTTCTCATGGTGATATGATTGAGCGATTGGATTAAGATCGTCAACGGTCCGCCGGACAAGCACCCGAGGACGTGCCAAGTGAAAGTGACGAATCTGGCGCCGGCTGATTCGGCGACGCCGCACCCCGTCAACGTCTCCATCAAGCACATGCACGAGAAATGGCGCTCATCTGATGGGCTCAACGACGACGGCGACGTCGACGAGGATTCTCGGCTTTCCGACCGGAGGAGGAGTCATGGGACGGTTAGTAACGATACAGATTTGGAAAATGAGAGCGAGTTGACGACTAGAGAGATTTTTCCATAAATCATTTTGAGAAAGAATTCAAAGCTTTCTTATAGCTGATTCACGGTCAGCTTGGGACGCTAAGGGGGCGTGTCCTGTCTGAGCTCTCCACGAGCCAGACGCTATCTCGTGCATTATCGTGTCAGGACCCGTTTTTCGATGGCTCAAGCCAGCCGTGAATAAGCTACAGGGTGACAAGTAAATATTGAAACGCGTTTGAAACGTTATAACTTTCTCAAAAGCCAACCAAACACCACCAAACTTGATACAAATTTTATTCATACAATATAGAAACAAAATTCAAGAATAGTTTTCAAAACGTCCTCCTTTAGCTTTGATAACGGCCTTTAGTCTCTTCGGATACGCATCGATCACGGCACGAAGGTAGTCGTCGTCGATTTCGTCCCATTTCTTGATGAGCGCGGTCTTCAGAGCTTTGATACTTGGGTAGTTCTTAGAAGAGACCTTCTCGGTCAAATATCCCCACACGGCATAGTCCATCGGGTTGAGGTCGGGTGAGGAAGCAGGCCAATCAGCAGCCGAGATGAACTCGGGAAAATTGGCGCGATACCACTCTTGAGTCCCTTTGGCGCGATGAGCGGGGGCGCCGTCTTGCTGGAAGGTCCATGGTCGGTTTCCGTAGTGAGAATTGGCCCAGGGCAACACCCCCAACTTCAGAATCGTCTCCCTATAGTATACTTGGTTCACTTTGACTCCAGGATCCACAAAAATCAGCGGAGTTTTGCCGTCAGCGGTAATTCCGGCAAAAACCATCACGGAAGCCGGGTGCGAAGTTTTATTCAGAATTTTTCCTTTTTCACAGGCACTCTGATAGTCAGTAGCAATGATCCGATGATTTTGGCCGTTCTTGTTCGGCTCCACAGTGAAGATTTTCTCGTCGGTAAATAGCGTCGTCAGATGCGAGTCATCTTTCGTGCCAGCGAGCAGCTTTCGAGCCTTTTTCATCCGCAATGTCTTGTTTTTTTGATTGAGGAAGGCTCCTTTCTGCATACGGTAGGGAATCATCTTCAGCTTGTCCTTGACAATAGTTCTCATCGATTCTCGACTCATTTCGTATTCTTTTGACATCTTTCTCATGCTTCTTTCCGGAGTGCGTCTGATTTTCTCTCGAACGGCTTTGACTGCTTCTGAAGTCGTGACGGTGACTGGACATCCTCTTCTTTGCATGTCATCTGGAGTACCGAGACGCCGATAACGTTGTGCAGTTCGAAAAACGAGAACACGAGACACTTTCAGCTTTTTAACGATATCTGAATTCGTCATTCCGCTTTTGACACAATCAATGATTGCGGTACGGTACGGAGATGGGGCCACCATTACCTGAAAACTGAAAAGTATGAGCTGTAACTTCAAACACATGATAAGTGAGCATGAAAGAACGATATAAACAAAAAAATTCAAAGGCCAGTCCTTTGTGCAAAAAGCAGCGATCAAACAAAAAACGGTTTCAATATTTATTTGTCACCCTGTACATCGAATCCCTAAAGATCCAATCGATCCAAATGAAACCAACAATCCTTTCAGCTGATCCGCGTGTCCGAAGACCATCCATCAGGTCCGTTGCTCGTCGGTGGACACGACGCCGTCCACTTCGACAACTCCGACAAGACAAAGCTTCAAGACGCCTTTCACACCCATGTGGAGCAGTCAGAACGTCCTCGACGATCGAGAACAGCCAGCACCTCGACACCAACCTTCGCCCGCCCCAGTGACAACGTTATCGATCTGGAGTTTACACAGTCGTTGGCTGGGACACGGCGACGGTTCGCCGACCTTCGCAAACGGACGTCGACGACGACGACGACGCGAACGGAGACCGAAACGGAGCGAAGGACTCGTCGCGATTCTCACGATCGCCGAGTTCAGAGGCACAGAAGTCTGCCTGAGGTTCACACGCTGTACTACCGGAAGTTTGTCGAGAAGAGCACCGAGGAGCTAGTTCCGCGGAGGAAGACGTCGATGCCAAGGAGCGAGGATTTTTCGGACGATGGCAGCGTTATCATCCATTCGGAAGAAGACAATTCGAGAATCGCTTCAACTTCTGAGAGGTGGGTTCTGAGTGGAGTAGGTGTATTTCTTCAAGCATTATCGAAAACATAGTCGCTTCCCACGTTTTAAAAGAGTTTCCGGCGAAATTTTGAAAAGTTCTGGTAGAGCAAAGAAGTTGAAGCTTTTTACGGTTAAGATTTCTCAAAAACCGAACATGTTTCAGCCGTCCATCTCCGCGCAAACAAATCAGCCGCGAAGAATCGCTTCATTATTACCGAGATGATGACGATGAAGATGACGTCAGACCAAATGGAGACGTCAGAAAGGAATACGTCATCACCTCCAAGCAAGAAAGCACTGAAGAGATCATCAAAAAGAAGCGGTTTGTTTCAAATTTATTTTTAAGCGTTTCAAAGAGTTTGGGGATTACTTTTGATTCGTAGTTTTACCGAAAAAAATTTTTTTCATTTCATTTTGTTGTGGAAAAAAATTCAAAGTTCAATTGAACTTTCAAATGATATTTTTTTCAATTTTTTTAGACCCTTACCCAACTCAAAAAATAATTTGGAAACAGTTTTAAATACCTTTCCGGCAAAAAAAATTTAATAAAATTTTTTTTCCCTATAGAAAGTCAACAAAGAAAAGTCGATGTATGATTTCTTTTTTGTAAACATTCAAAATGACCTTAGTTTTGGATGAACAGACAATAAAAAAAAACAACATTCATTGACGTTTTTGGTCTCCTCGACACCTATACTTCGAGATTTCTGATGCCGAATTCCGGTTTCTTTTTCTGTTGGTTGGTGGTAGTGGCATCGCCGACTTTTGCTTTATTGATAGCCCCACATTTTTCTTTCCCTTTTCGGCATTGTAACACTGTTCCAGTTGGTTTAGGAGTTATCCAAGTGTTTATTTGTTTTGTTTCATGGATTGTTCATATTTTTGTACTTGCAAGTTCAACCAGAACTTCAGAAATTCCTCTATGTCGGCTCATATTATTTTCGAAGTATTTGATAAATTTTCTGTGAGTACCAGTCTACAAAAACCTCTAGTCCTTGTGATTTGACGCCTCAAATT
The DNA here is from genome assembly GCA_904845305.1 of Caenorhabditis auriculariae. Classification (NCBI taxonomy): domain Eukaryota; kingdom Metazoa; phylum Nematoda; class Chromadorea; order Rhabditida; family Rhabditidae; genus Caenorhabditis; species Caenorhabditis auriculariae. The sequence continues at coordinate 37,008 of CAJGYM010000164.1, read as the reverse complement.
TTATTTTTCTTGCAAGAATTGAACTCTCCGTTCTCGAAAACTGAACATCTCTGAAATTTGAGACTTGAAGAAAATTAATTCAGTGCATCAAGGATAATTCCGACCAATCTTCAAAATTTTCCTAACATCTTCTTTTTTCGGTCACTCTAGGTTTACTGAGATTCAAAACAGAAATTTCGCCATTTCTGGACGCATGACGCTACTTTGATTCATTTATTTGATTCTTTTCATTTTAAAAAGTTGATCATGATAAACTGATATTTTTTCAGACACGAGCTGATAGTACCTCTGGAGATGGAGTCAGGCGTGACGTCAGTCTCTCTGAACGACCTCTCATCCCAAAAACTCGGAGTGACGAGCATTTCAATGAACAACACCGCCACAGACACCTCCATTGACTCCTCAACATCTCCAGAAGTGCACAACATCCGGATCGACGTCATCGGCCCCTCGAGATCTCCGTCAAACTCCTCCAGAAGTCGCTCAACCTCGACGTCGGCCAATCTCGGATCATCTGAGGTCGTGTTCGTCCGAGATGAGCCACGACGTCGGAGCCGGAGCGCATCAGGAGGCGTGGCACCGCCAAAGCCGCCACGTCGGACTCGCTGGCAGATCGTCGACGTCGAAACGACTCCGAGCAACGGGTCACTCCATGAAGGCCCACTATTCACCTCGACGCCTATACCGACGCTGGAACGACGTGGAATCGAGGAGCAGAGAACAGTTAGAAAGGTCAGCAAGTTAGATGTGCATTAGGAATGGCTAGGTTGCGTTGCGGTCGCGTGGCGCTGATTCACAAGTCTTAACCGAAATCAACCCAGAAAATCGATCCATTTTTCAAACGCATATGGAAGTTCTGAAAGACTGTAGCCATATGGAATTCGCCCTTTGACTCAAAAATATCACAACTTTATTCTGACTTGAAGAATCGTGTTATCCATTTCTGATCCGCTAAATTTCCATTAAGAGCCATCACATCGAGGAATTTTGGTTCAGTAGAAAATCTATGTAAACTTGGAAGGTAATGGCTATAGAGAAAACTGTAAATGAACTCGACACGAAGACTTCACAGAATCAAGAAGGAATTTCAAAAAAAGAGAATATCACTTCGCGACCGCAACGCAACCTATCCATTCTCCTTGCTTAACTGAAGAAACCAGAGTAGCTTAATGAAACAATCAATTGCAGATCAGTCGGCCGCCTGACATCAAAATCGACGAATGCGACTCTCAAATCATCAACAGGTCTAGGTGAGTCGTAACATAAACAGTCGTTCTTGTTTATTTCCAGGTAAATTCCTCCATTTTGTTGACTTGACATCAAACCATCATTTAGTTCCAGTTCAACCTTGCTAGGCGGAAATTTTTGGCTGGCTTTCTCTAAAAACCTTATTCATGAGGAAAAAAAGTCTTGAAATCTCATTTTTTCACTGGACCCATCTTTTAAAATGTTCAAGAACTTTGTCTATTTAAGTTAGAAGAAATATTTTTTAGTTGAGTAAAACCGGGAAAAGCGTCGTTTCTTTGCAATTTTCCTCTGTTTTCACAGCTCTGAAGATTCAGATCGCCTACACGAAAGCCATCGACTCCAATAATCGTTGTGAATCAGTCCCCATCACGACGAGGCTCTGGAGATCTACTAAAGGACACGGAAAAACGAAGAAAGTCCACAGTAACTGACATCGATTGGTTCGCCGCTTTCAATATGAAGGTTTCTTATTTTCATTTCTCCTAAAGTCCGATATTTTCTAAATTATTTGGCGTGAAATTTTTGATCTTAAAAGTTTGGACGACTTCAGAAACGTGTGTTTTATCTGTTATTTTTTATTCTAAAAAATGTTTTGAGAGTTCTCCTTTCTCTGAGATAGTCTACGTTTCGACCGACCAACATAAGGAAGCAGACTTCAAATTTTGTGTTTCGTTCTCCTCCTGACCAGATTAGAAAAAAGACATTATGAAACACTGACATTGGGAAAAAGTGAGATTGGTCAAGTGGTTAAAAGTTTTGATCATAATCCTTGAGGTTCCAGGATCAATCTCTTCCGAGGCTCAAACGTTTTGGCTCTTTTTTTTAAGAAAAAGTCTCATTTGAAAACACCTAGAAACGATTATTTTTTTAATGTTTATTTTTTTTTCCTTCGAGGTGCTTAGTCATCTTACACGATAAAATAAAAGCAGGACAGCAATAAATATTTACTTAGCTTAACAAAACGATAGAAATATCTTTTTTTTCCAATGTGTTCTATAGATTTCCGTTGCCATCGATTCGAACCCGAAAAAAAAACTGAGATAGGAAAATAAACGGCGTGAAAAGCGGGTCAGATTACCGACGGTTTTTCTCGTTTTGGTTTGTAACAAACTGCAAAAAAAGAGTAGTTGTTTGGTCGGCAGTCATGTTCTTCGCCTCCCTTTTCAGCAGGAAGAAGAAGGTTCTTGTTTTCTGATTTTAAATCTTAAAAATCGAATGTTTCGGTTTATAAAATAGCTATTTTATCAAAAAATGATTTTAAAAATTGAGATTTCCCACAAGAAAAAAACAATGAACTTCATTAGAAAAAAAGGTGATCTCATTAATTTGAAAAATTAAAAAAATTATTTTTCCCGATAAAGAAATTCTTTACGTTGAATAGCAGAAATCGCTACTTAAATTTAAAATCCAGGCCTTGAAATATCAGTTTAAAGCGATAAAACAAAGTTGATTCTACTAATTTTAGCTTCTAAAAATGATTTTCAATGTTAAAATGAATTCTAAATTCCAAATTTAGGAGCCAAAATCGCCACGTGGCAGCCACAAGTCAGAAGCTAGCGACGATCGGACTTCAATCAAAGCGACGACAAAACGAAGGTTCTTAGAAAATTCAAAACGCACTCAATAAAGAATGTTTTTTCCAGATCTTCTATACCCGCCTCAACTTCACGACTACCGCCATCAGATATCGATCTCAATCAGGTACTTTTGAGCTTGACTCAATTTTTTTTACCTGAAAAGCTTTCTAGTTTTTCCGTTGAGTTAAAAATGAAATTTGTCGAATTTTAAGTGGGATTTCCCACTCATCCATTCGCATGATTGACTTCACAAGAAGAAAGTTTTCTAATTTTACAAAATTAACAACAAAGAATGAAATTCAAAGACGAGAATCAAGTCTTCAAAATCGAATTTGGAACTCTTTCTGAACGGGTTCGTGAAGAGGAAAATTATGATAATTTCTCCTTTAATCGTGAAATGTAGAATATTCGAACGTAGACTCTATAAAATATCATATTCACCCACTTGATTGAGGTATTTGCCTGCACCTCGACCAAATCAACGAAAGAGGAGCGTTGCGAGTGCAACGCCTGCAAAATCACTCGACTCAGCGACGCCGAACGAGAGAAATGGAGAGCACAACGAAAATCTTCAGAAGGTCAAAATGGCGCCGTCAACTATGCGGTTGGTTTTGAGCTTTTGGAATAGTTTCACGTAGTTCTTTAAAAAAATATCAATGTACCTTATAAGTTTTGTGCATAGGTAGAGCAATCGGTGCTACGACAAGGACGAGTTTTCTATTTCGGAAAAGTACTGTAGGTAAAAGTCCGCATTCTGAGTTGTTCACGTTGTGTGCTTGCACTATTGTTGCGTGATGTTATGTTGTGATTTTGAATTTCATGGTACATTTCGAGGCTCAAGCAGAAAATATGAATCCATTTTAGAACTTTATCAAATTAAAAATTTAAAAATTTGAGATGAAGATCATGAATGAAAATGAAGACTTGTATGGACTTCAGTCAGCTTTTTCTCTATTTAAAATTTTTCTGAAGCTCCATCCAATTTATAAAAATTCAGGAATCCTCCAAAACCCTGCCATCTCGTTATCGCACCTCTTCCGCTCACATTCGCCTCGACGACGTCTTCAACAAAAATAAAAAGACGTCAAGCTCAAGTCCACCGCCCACAGACCATCTCGACTTGGAAGAAGTCTTCCGGACCAAAGAGGACACCTCCGAGACGCCGGTACCAGCACCAAGGCCCAGGAGGAAGCAGTCGCTGTCGCAGCTTCAGGCCGAGACGACGTCCGCCGTCTCCTCTGGATCGGAGGAGCAGAAGACGTTAGCTCCCGAGATCGACCCTACAGAGGTGACGGCTACAAGTCGGTCGGATCGCACTAACCAAACATCTGTCGCTTCCCATACTTTGCATGCCAATGAGTTGACTAATGGGGGAGATTCTTTAGTTGAAAATAAGCCGGAGCCAACGCGAAGGACGTCAGTGACAAGGAGAATCAGCATCGACGATACACCAAGGAGAAGGTCTTCCGCGACTTCAGATAAAACCAAGCCTTCTAAGAAGTCTAGTGTGGTTCTGCCGCCTTCGGACGTTAGCCTCGACGACATCTTCTCAGCACTTGCTCCTCAAGAAAAAAGACGTTCAACTGCGACAATAGTTCTTGAAGAAGAAGTTCCTTCAACATCAAAGTCAGAGAAGAATAACAAGAATGAAAAGAAACCAAGATCTAGCTCTGGTTCTTCATTAGATGTCGAAAAGAAGAAAGCTCCGTTGAGATCGAAGCAAGACAAGCAAAAAGAGAGCAGAAACTCGAGTTCAAGCTCAAGCTCGAGTTCCTGCAGCTCTTCAGCAGATGAAGGCGCGAAGAAAAAGTCCAAAAAAGCCTTAAAAGAGTTGGCGCAATCAACATCACAGATTGATCAAACGAAAAAGCAGAAAAAGTCAAAGTCAAGGTCTAGTTCGAGTTCATCCAGTTCCAGCTCATCAGAAGACGTCGAAAAGAATAAGAAGTCGATAAAAAACCTGGATTTGGAGGCGCCGTCAACATCAAAGCTCAATGAGCCGACAAAGGAAAAACTTAAGACGAGGTCCAGCTCAAGCACAAGTTCGTCTAGTTCCAGTTCCTCTTCAGACGCTGATGAAAAGAAAAAGTCTCGAAAGTTCCTACCAGAAGAGGTGCCATCAAAATCGAAGTCAGAAAAGTCCAAAAAGAAGAAATCAAGGTCAAGCTCAAGCTCAAGTTCCTCCAGCTCCAGCTCCTCATCAGCTGCTGATAATAAAAAGAAGTCGGCAAAAGTCCTTAGAATAGAGGCGCCGTCAACCTCAAAATCAGTCAAAACGAAGAAGGAGAAGTCGAGGTCCAGCACCAGCTCAGCAGCATTTACCGAGAAAAAGAAGTCCGAAAAAGACGAGCCAAAAACCTACATTGTCACCAGATCCCAAAGAATTCAAGATGTCGAGCCCACCAAATTCGTCGAGGACCCAACCAGACCCCCGCGACGTCTCAAAGAAGAACTTGAGCCTTCCGCTGCAAGTCAGGAGGCTTCCAAGATTTCAGAAGACGTAGCTTCGGAAGTGAAACGTTTCGAGAAACGAATCGAAGAGTACGAGCACAACATCAAGGAAGTTGAAGCGCAGGCAAAGCAAAATCAAGAGGAAAACGATAAAGGGTACAAAGTTCCTGAAGACGCCGTCGTGCCTCCTGTCAAAATTGATATGAGCTCAGTTTTCCGGAAAGCGTCCAATGACAGCCGACAATCAACCGATTCGCAAAGGAGATTCAGAAGAGAGCAGAAAGTCATCAAAGAAAACTCTCTGGAGCTGAAGAAGAGTCTTGAACAACGAGATGCGCTGGCGGAGAGGCGGAAACATGAAAGGAAAGATGATACGAAAAGTCTTGAAGACGTGAAACTTCCCGCTGCTGATATCAGCATGGCCTCAGTTTTTGGCAAATCTCCAAGACAAGAGAGTTCAACGAGCAGCAGTGAAGACAAAAGATCCGGAGAAGTTGAGCAACGTTCGGACGAAAAGCCTGTTTATAAGGAGTCGAAGAAGATCAGAAGCGAAACTGATAAAGAAGATTTAGGGAGCCCAGAAGACGTAAAACTTCTTGCTGCTGATGTCAGCCTGGATTCGGTTTTCGACAAGTCTTCAGAACAAGAAAGATCGAAAACTAAAATTAAAGAGAGAAGGGTCGTGGAAGTCCAGCAACAACAGGACGACAAGAGAAAATCTTCTAATAGGGCCCAAGAGCTGGTGAAAGCTACAGAACGTCGCCAGGAGAGCAAAGTGAAAACAAATATCATTGAAGACGAAAAACTCCCTGCTTCTGACATTAGTCTAGACTCAATCTTCGGTACATCTCCGAGTAAAGAACCATCACAGAATAAGACGAAAGAAAAGGACTTCTCAAGAGTTAGCAGCGTAGAAAACTCTCCCACTAATGATCGAGAGCATCAGAACAAAGAACGCCCAACGAAAAATGCTAGAGAAAGGTCTCCAGTTCGCATTCAGGAAGACAATGTTGAAAATGACGTCAAGGACCTTGAAGACGTGAAACTGCCTCCGGCCGCCATCAGTTTAGACTCGATCTTCAATGAGTCATCTGTCGAAAAATTCCCAAGCGAAAAGTCGAGAAAGAAAAGTTCTTCGAGTAGTAGTAGCGAGAGCAGTTCTCAAAACGAGCAAGATCGTCAGGACGACAGACGGAGGCCTTCAGAGAGTGAAGATAGAGAAACGCCTTCTATACGTTTTCAGAAAAATGAAGCTGAAGAAGACATCAAGAACCTTGAAGATGTCAAACTACCGCCTGCTGATATCAGCTTAGACTCGATTTTCAGTTCGTCTTCTGAAACTAAAAAACCGCAGAAAGATGAACAGCCAAGTCACACAGATCAAAGTAGATCCAAAACACTTCAAGAAGGCTCAAAAATAACTCTTAACAAGACAACCACAGAAAACGCTGGAGATAGGTCTTCATTATCCATTCAAAAAGAAGACGTCAAGCTTCCCACTGGTGACATCGATCTGAACGAAATTTTCAGCACGTCTTCAAAAGGAGAGCCGCGGCAAGGAGACCAGCCAAATACATTTAATAATGAAGTGAACCCTTCTGAAAAGCAGCAACATCAGAAAAACAGAGAAAGATCGTCCAGCAAAGAAGCAGTGAAAGTCGAAGCTCAAGACCGTCGTCAGGAGGTAGAAAAAGACACAGAGGTCCTCGAAGACGTAAAACTTCCTCCAGCCGACATCAGCCTAGATTCAATTTTCGGCTCGTCTCCAAACGAAGAGAAACCATTGGAGAAGTCAAGAAAAAAAAGCTCCTCAGGTAGTAGAAGTGGCGAAACCAGTTCCAACGATGAAAAAGACCGTCCGAAGAAAGCACAAAGAAGTTTTGACGCTGAAAGAAAATCTCCCGTTCGTCATCAGAGAGAAGAAGAAGAAGATAATACTGAAAACCTTGAGGACGTCAAGTTACCTCCTGCTGATGTCAGTTTAGACTCAATTTTCGGGAATTCTGAAAAGAAAGAAAAAGTAAGCGAAGAGAGCATATCTGAAGTGCCTCACCGTCCCAGAAAGATGGAAGCTAGAGAAAGATCTCCGGAGCGACCTCAAGAAGACAAAGATAAAGAGGACGTCAAATTTCCTGAAGACGTCAAGCTTTCTAATGCCGATATCGACATTGAATCCATCTTTGGCACTTCTTCGGGAACTACAGCAAGCCGCCAGGATGAAAAAGTGAAGGAAAAATTACAGGAAAAATTGGAAGACAAAAGCGATTCTGAACAACATCGTCGTCAGGACAGCCAGGAAATTTCTACTCATAAGGAAGAAGTTCGAGTAAATTCGACGAAGCAGCAGAAGGATGAGGTCAAAGAAGACGTCAAGCTTGCTGCTACCGACATCGACATGGACTCAATTTTCAGCACGTCTGCAGACAAAGAACCAAGTGCCGATGAAGGAAAGAGTTCAGAAAGAAGGAGAGTTGAATCGCTCAGCAAGAAAGATGCAACTGAAGCTGTAGAAACTCATCAAAAACCAAGAAAACCGCAAAGGAAAGCCTCAACAGACAGCAGCAAGTTTGAAAAGTTGGAACCTTCTGAAATCGATCTCGAGTTGGTCTTCCAACCGTTGAAAAATGCTGAAAAAGAGCATAATGCAGAATCACAAAACTTTGAACATCGACAAGAAGTGTCAATAAGGGAGAAAATGGAAAAAAGCTTGAGGGAACCGAAAAACGAGAAGCTGAAAAATAAAGACAACAAGAGAGCATCTTCAAGTTCGGACTCTTCTTCTAGCAGTTCCGATGAAGAGAAGAAAAAGGCAGATGTTAGAAAGAAGAAGAAAAATCAAAATGGCTTCGTGAACGACGTCTTTTGTGGAGAAGATCGATCAGAAGCAAATCTGAAAGATGAGAAACAAGAAAAGAGGAAGAAGAGCCACAAGAAGTCATCTTCAAGTTCAAGTTCTTCTTCCAGCAGCAGCTCTGATGAAGAAAAAAAGTCAAGCGTCAAGAAGAAGGAGAAAAATCTGAGCCCCTCCAAGATCAACCTTGACGATGTATTCGCTGGAGAAGGCCGATCAGAACCAAGTCGGAAAGAGCCGAAAAAAGTTAAATCGAAAAAAGACTCCAGTAGGTCTTCTTCCAGTTCAAGCCGCTCTTCTAACAGTTCTGATGAGAAGAAAAAAAGCTCAAAGCTGAAGAATAAAAACAAGAAACAAGAGAAAATCGATATCGACGACGTCTTGGCCGGCCAAGAAAAGTCTGAAGAAAATAGGAAGAAACCGAAGAAAGAGAAGCTGAAAAAGAGAGATCACAAAAAATCATCTTCAAGCAGTTCTGATGAAGACACGAAAAGTGAGAAAATGAATACCGACCTCAACCTTGACGACGTCTTTTCCGAACAGAAAGTACCAGATGGACGACCAGAACTCCGAAAAAATTCTGAAACTGCAAAGCAGCCAAGATCCATAGTTGACGACTCCACTCAAGAAATGACTCTTGACGACTTTTTCTACGACTCTGTCAACCGCCGGACGAGTATGATCATCAAATCTGAAGTCGACGAGATCAAACAATCGCAGAAACAATTTGAGAAAAATCTGCATGAGCGCAAAAATATTGAAGCCGTTCTCCAAGCCAAAGAAGGTGATGCTCCAGAGTCTTCCGAAGACGTCGACTTGCCACCATCGAAATTTGATGTCGAGGAAGTCTTCAACACTGCTCCAAGGAAAGAAGAGAAGAAAGAAAATGACGAAATAAGCCAAGAGGTCGATTTGATCAACCAACGAGCTTCAGAGTTCAAGCACAACCTGAGTGAGAGAAAGCTCGTCAAGGAGCATAACAAGGTGGTCGAAGAAGAAAAAAAGGAAGAATCTGTTGTGGATATAGACCTACCGGCGTCAGATTTGAAACTAGAAGATATTCTGAGATCTGAAGTTGTCAAGGACGATTCCGGAGACGAGATCAAAAAGGAGATTCAGATTATCAAGCAGGCGTCTGAGAGCTTCAAAGAGAGCTTGCATGAGCGGGAGCAGTTGGTGGCAAGAAAGGCGGCTGAAAAAGAGGAAGTGGCAAAGTCTGACCTGAAACCTTCAAAAATCGACGTTGAGGAAGTCTTCGAAGAACTAAAAGAAGCCAAGTCTGGGCATTGGAAGAGCCACTTCCCAAAACAATCTGAAGAAGAGCCGAAAGATCAACAAGAACAAAAAGAAGAACTTCCACCCTCAGAAATCAGCCTGGACGACATCTTCTCGAAAAAAGAAACTGCAGCGGGCGTTATTCCAACGGAGACGCCTCCCAATTCAGATTCCGAAATTGAGAACCGATCTCCCGATGAGTCTTTCGAGGATCACACCAAGTCCGATAAAGTCACTGTCAATGTCAATTTGGACGAAGTTTTCGGGTCTCCTCCAGCGACCGTACTGTCAAACTCATCTACACCGGAGACACGCTTCAAGAATCATCAGAAGGCGAATTCGGAAGTAGTCAGCGCAGAACCGTCAGAAGATTGGCTGAAAGGTTTGGGAGCTGAAGCTAAGTCTGAACCAAGCTCTAAGTTTGGCGCCGAGTTCCAGCCTAACTCCACCTCAAAAAATGAATCTGAATCCATGCCCAACTCTGATTCAATCTTTGAAGAAGAGTCAGTGTCACAGTTGGATTCGAACATCAAAAGGGAGGACAGGCCTACCTCCACACCAAATCTTGGAGACGACTCCAAACCAAACTCCACTCCGAACCTCGGTCATCCGTCTCCTAGCATCGCATCATCCCAAGTTAGGTACGAATGGGTAGCTGAACTTGTCGGATCCGCCAAAGAAGACGTCAAAGAAGATTCTGAACAAGTCCAAATCGAAGAACTCGACGAAATCGAGTCGGTCCCCGTCCACTCCAAGAAAGACGACTCCACCTGGGTATCAAGCATCGTTTACCGACCTTCGCCCCCAGAAAATCGACGGAACTTCGCAATCTCGAAATCGGCAAGGACATCGAGAATTGAGGATTCTGAAGAGCCAACAAGCAGCGATGTATCTTGGGTTAAGCAAAGGATTGAGGAGATCTCCGAGTATAAGCAAGAAGACGTCGAATTGTCATATCCATCGACGTCCAGGGCTTCTGAAGAGACGAAAGAAGACGATCGGCTGCTCGACGACATAATCATTAGAATAGGTGCCAGAAAGCTGTCAGGAGATGAGCTGGAACAGCTTCGACGAGACTGGAAGCAGAGACGAGAAGCGTTCCGTCGAAGACAAGTTTGTTGAATTTTTACAATCTTAGATTTCAATCATCAAAACTTGGAACCTCCTAGTCGCATTTAGAATGGCGCAAAACGTTGCGGTCGCGCTGCGGTTAAAAAATAAAATTTTTCAAGGCGTTTTATGATGAAGGCATTCCCCGTGCGACCAACGTGTTTCAAGTTTTTGGTTCAAAAAAATTTATTATATTTTTTTAAATCTTATTTTGGTTATTTTTTTCAATTGAAAATGCATATTTGGGGAGACTAATAACTTTAATTTTTCTTTGTCGAAAAACAAACAGAAAAAAAAGTTAATGAGACCTTTGCAAGATGCATGATATGCAAAAAAAAATTCCAAAAAAGCTTCGAGTGGCCACTTGAGAGAAATTTTCAAATGAGCCGAGTTTTCATTCAAATTCACGCCAGTCAGAAAAAAAGACTTGCTTCATGAAAAATATTCTTGAATTGGGGCTCGCTGGGTCAGCTGTAAATACACTAAGTGAACACTTGAAGTTATTTTTTCGAGTTGTCATTCTTTTGCGAGACCGCTTCAAAATCAGTCAGCCTGGCCAATGAAAAAGGGGATATCTTTCAATAAGTTCAGACTAACTAACTTTGAGTTCTAAACATTTTCTATGATCATTTGGTTCTCCAACAAGCTTTTTTCGAATTCTAGGTCGAGAAAAAACGAGTCTCAACTTCTGGAGACATTCCTCTAGACCAGGTCTTCAAGCCATCCGAAGCGAATCTCGACGTCGACGTCGCCACGACTTCAAGCGCCAGCGTCGCCGCCAACCGCCCAGCTCCGACAGAAACCGTCACATCATCCCCACTTCACGTGACGACTTCTGAACTCGAAGAAGACCTGCCGAGGACGCCGAAGACGTCGCCAACCGGCAGGAGATCTGAACAAGTGACAAAGACACACACTTGGAAAAGCATGTCCTCCCCGAGAACCTCTCAAGAAGCTGAAAAAATGGCGCCGAGTGAAATTTCCCTCGATGAGATTTTCACTCCACCTCGGTCATTGACGTCGGATCATGGGGCGACAATCTCGAGAAAGTTGGCCAAGATTTACGAAAAGCAACGAGAGCAACAAGGCGAGCCGGGCAGGAGGCCCAGTAATCCTACTGGCTCTTTGAACATGAAAAAGCGGCATTCGACGACGCCTGAAGTCAAGATCGACCTCGAGGACGTCTTCAGAACCAGGAAAGAAGAGACCAAGGTTAGTTATGAGCTTCTATGAACAATTAGCCTGGGATAAACGCGAAAAATCAAGCTCACGACTTCAAAATAAAACTTGATTCATGACAATTCAAGGAGAATATTCGCTCCAACGAACATTCTGTATGATATTTTCGGCTAGGTTTTTTTTTTGCAAACTTCAAGCAAGAACAACCAGTCGAAGGCGTTTTACCTTATAGCGATTTAAAAAAACTTGTAAATCTGATAATTAATACACTATTTTTTTCGTAATATCTCAACATTCCAAGGAAACTTATCGACTTTCAGGTATCCCAAGAAGGAGAAAAGAGCAAAGAACACGACCTTCACGAGAAGAGGTAGGTTCTGTTTGTTTTCTGATAGCTTATCATTATCAAGTAGATACTCCTGACACACCCTTACAAGGAAGGTAATTTCTCCTTGTGGTTCGGAATTTCCTCGCGACATTACTCCTTCTTATACCAGTTGGAAATCCTATGCCTCTCAAGAAATCAAAAATCACTCAAGAGAAAAAAGTCAATACAACTCATTTGTAACGGTTTTTTCAAACTTTGAACTCTATTGCGGGAATTTTTCGCGGAGTTGTGCGTTTCAGAATCTTCAACTGATACATCAAAGAGTATCCTAGCCAATTTTCAAAATCTTAAATAACCTTTCTTATTGGAATTTTTTGTGATCGATTACTTTAAAAATTTTCTGTACATTGTTTCCTTCAATATTATTGAGCAAATTGACCTTTCCATTTTTCTAGAACTATTTTAAACGTCTTCAGCTCCTTCGACGACTACTACCTCTCCACGGTAGACGACTTTTTCAACGAGAAAATCAACTACAAGGAAAACGACACCCAGACGCGGAAAGTCTCTGAATTTGTCGACGACCTCTTCGGCAAATCGTTCGACGAAGCGACCAACGTCTTCAGAAGCAAAAAGAACCAGAAAAAGTCCTACGATTCGCGGACAGACACCTCGATTGACCGGAAAACCACACCATCTGCAGACTCTGAAGATATAATGAGGCTCATTTTTTCAAAGCCGGCTGATCCTCCAAAGGATTCTGAAACTGAGACCCGGAATGAGTACCACCGGACAAAAGTCGTCGACATTCGTGATGCAACTTCTACTTCTTCTACTTCGAACTCTTCTAAACCGGCTAACCGACCGCAGGATGAGGAGGTAAGATTTTCACCAAAGTTTCAAGGATCAGACAAATTTTGAATAGGTAATTGAGTTTAGAGACTGAGAACATTATTTAATTTTATTTACTTCAAAAAGTCCATTTATTATAACTTCCTGGAAACGATAAGAGGAGGTCCAAATAAACTATTTCTCAGGCCGATTCATTGATCAATAATTCCAATCTCCTTTCAAAATAAAATCGATGTTTTTTCATACCAACTTTTTTTTTGGTCTTGAAAATCATCCTGGGTGTATTTTGAAACACCTTGGTCGCGTTTGGAATGTCTCAACTTGCGTTGCGGTTTAAAGCTGGCCGCAATAAATTTGAGAATTTGCTTAGGGACCGCAAGCCATTTCTTCAGAACGATTCAAAAAATATGTTTTTCACATTGTTCGATAGAGGAGACTGTCCATTTTCATATTCCGTTTAGTTTTTGAAAAAAGCTTCACTAAGAAAAAAGTTATGGCCAAAAAACGAGCGCGCGCGGCGTACAACTGGAGGCAAAATCTCACGGTTTACCCGCTGCCGCACGCTTTCTTTTTAAATGTTTTTGCGCGTTTCTGGACCGTTTTTAAATCGGTTTTCTGTTTTTGAGAGGTTGTCCGAACTGAGCCTCATGTTTTGGTATGAAACTTTTTGTACAATCCTCATTAGAATTTTTTTGATAAAAATATCAAAAAAACTACCTAGAAAAAAAGGTCAAAGGGATTTTTTTCAGCTTATTTTTTTCTTTTTTTCTACTCAGAAAAAAATTATTATCATTTAATTTGAAAAAAAGAAAAAAATGAAAAAAATAATGTTATTTCGAAATAAAAACAGGAAAAAAGTGCAATTTGACTCCGAAAAAAACGGCTCCTGCGACATTTAAAAGGGGCGCATCGGTGTGTTTGATGCAAACACTGCTACGGACGCTTGCACGAAATCTTCCGAAATTTCAAAAAAATTGCCATTTTTTTCGAGGTTTTTCAAAGCCGTTATTTTTTTCGCGTCGATCGACTTTTTTTCATAATTTTTTTCATTGATAGAATTTTTGAACGCTTAATAACATAATCAAAAAAATATAGACGCGATCCTATTCTCTCATGCGTCAACGAGGCAGGCGAAAAAAAGGAGGTTTTTGGTAAAATTCAAAAAAATAATTTGATTCGCTGTCCCAATAATTATTTTTCATTTTGAATTTTTTTATTTTTTTGGACACACTGTTAGTTTTTAAATCAAATAAAAAAAGTATACCATGTCGCTGAAATTTTTTTCGCATTTCAGCTTCAAAGTTTGGTGTCACTTTACAAGCTTCAATATTTTTTTCGCGTCGGTAGATTTTTTTATTTTCACTCAAAAAAATAAAGAAAGTGTTAATGTATAACATACTTAAAAATTTAGAAGCGTTCCTCACTTGCTTTTTCTGAAACGCGACGATTTTGTGAAACTTGTCAGTTTTTGTCGTGTTAAATCTTACTTTTTTTCGCTTATTTTTTTGAAAAAAATACATAGTTTTAAAAAAATATTCAGTCTTGTAGAGCGTTGTCGATTACATAGCTTAACAGAAACAGTTCATTTTTAAAGTGGGACTTTAGCTAGTATAAACGCCTCAAAACCGTTTTTGCAACAAAAAAATCGTCATTTTGGTGGCGTGAAGGGGCGGGGCTTTGCGCCCCCTAAATTTGCTCTAATCATACCTTCACGCGTAAGTTACATCTTAAAGCAACCGCTTCTCCGCCGCTACCTGTTGAGCCATTTCACATGCGACCAACAAAACTTCTAATTCTGCCTAGTATATCAAAAAGTCATCTTTGTTTTTTAGATTCTCGAGATCGAAGTGCAAAACGACTACTTCTACATCCGAGGCTCCTACGCTCTTTTGATTCCAAAAAGCGACCCACTGGGCCAGCTTCTTCAGAAGCTGCATGACGAGTCCGACTCCTTGGCCTCGTTAGACTTCACCCTTGCTCCAAAGCTCAAGAAGTTGCTTCTGAGTTGTCTGCAGGAAAAAGCGCTACACCGAAAGTCCACAGGTACTTTTACTACAGTAATCCGCACGATTTAAAATAGGTAAAGTTAAAATTATTCTTTCAGAAGACTTTTGACTCTATTCGGCTTATATGCTCTTTTTACCATCCAGAAACCTAGCTTGAATCTATTCCCTCTCAATTTTCTTGAAAAAAAAAAACTGACTTAAAATTTCCAGACGATCCGATCTCCTGGAGGGGCAGAAATCTGACGGCTTCTGTCGACCACGCTTCGGCGACCTTCTTGGAGATGAACGCCAACAAGTACCATCCAACTGAAAATCCTCAGGTATAATTTCAGAATTTCTGTTATCGAAAAAAGTGTTCAGGGCATTGTCAACTTCTGTACGGCTGTCAACAACATTTGCGCTCCATTGCTAACAGAACGGTTCAAAAATCGGGATCTTTATGTTCCAGAACCAGAACACCTTCTGAATTATCCACCGATGGGCGGTTATTCGAGGTTATTTTTTTGGAAAATAAAAAAAAACTTGAGAAAAAGCTGACGCGAGAGATCAGAGGCAGCTAGACGAGATTATAGATAAATATAAAATTCATTTTTTTTCTCTGACATCTCTTCGGCCCACCGTTGATCTCTCACTTCTTGGAGGCTCTAACAGTTCTTCAAGATCAGCTCCGTCGAGCCAAAATTAACACTAAAAAAAGTATAGATAATATTTAAATTGAAATATGAGTTCTTTCAGCACAAAAGAAGCGTTATCGAAGTATTTCGCTGAACATTTTGGCGCCGATGTTCCAAGTTCTGAATTGGTCCTCACACCGGCGACCAAAACGGGTTACGACGTGCTGAGCTATAGTCTTTTCGAGGCTGGAGGTTAGTTGGATGATAGTTAACATGGAAAAAGTAGCAGCAAAGCTCAGAAACAGATTGCGATTATTCAAAATCTCAATAAGAAAAAAAAAATCAAGAACTAACTTTAAAAGAAAAAAATTATCCGTGGAGCGCAAGATTTTTTTCGAGAGCAGCTTTCATTTGAAATTTTGAAGAGAGCTTCTTGATGTTAAGTTTTTGTACATGATAGCCATTTCCAATTTTTCGGCATGAAAATTAAAGTTTATTGAGAAATTCTTTCGGTTTGAAACGCTTGCATTTGATGTTAAATTTCAAACTTTAACTTTTATTTTCAGACATAATCCTAACCAACGGGCCAGCCTACGCCGGTACCATATCCAATTGTGAAGAACGCGCTCAATGTCACGTTGAAGTTGTCGAGGTGAAAAAATTACATTTTAAAATGTCAATTCATTTCTCTTTTTTTAACATTTTTCATTTTCAAATTCGATCCAAAAAGTTCAAAAGGGTCATCCAAAAGCTTTAAAAAGTGTGAAAACTCTGTTTTTCTAATTATTAACTGACAAATTCCACTATAAGATTCATCTACAGTACCGCTCAAAAAGTCTATTAAGTTTTGGTTTTTTTGGGGATAAATTTTTTTGAAGTGCGATATCGATTCAAATTTTTCATAGTTTTTCTGAGAGAGACATACGTGTTCTGGCAAAATTTCAAGTTGCTAGCTCAAAGAATAATAATTTTTTTCGAGAAAAAAACGAATTTTCGAAAAAAATCGAATTTTTGCTATTTTCAATTAAAAAAATCATAGCTCAACAAAAAAATTTTTTTATCAACACAAAACATTGTTAAAAACAATATTCGGGACCTAGTACTTGGTTGCGAAGCCCCTGGCGTCAATCACTGCCTGGCATCTTCTCTGCATAGAATTGAGCAAAGTGTCGATGGTAGACATGGGGATCTGATTCCATTCAGACAGCAGTTGAGCAAACTTCTCGTTGCAATTCTTGGCTCTTTTGTTGGCACAACGTCGCTCCAACTCTTCCCAGAGATGTTCGATCGGGTTCAGGTCCGGAGATTGACTTGGCCACCCCATGACATTGACCCGACGGCTCTTGAACCAGTCCTGAGTTTCAAAACCATACGAATTACTTGTCAATTTTCTCACCTTGACGAACAGTGAAGTGTGCTTGGGATCGTTATCCTGTTGATAAACACTCCCACGGCCCATGGCTCTCAAGTGCGGCAACATCTGGTTCTGGAGAATGTCTTTGTAGACGTGCTTGTCCATGATGCCGTTCACGCGATGAAGCGGTCCGATGCCACTTCCAGAGAAGGCGCCCCACACCATGCAAGAACCTCCACCATGTTTCACGGTGGGTAATTGGTATTTCGGATGATATCTGGACCCAATTGGTCTACGAACCCACTGAATTCCGTCACTCCCGAAGAGGAGGAACTTGCTTTCGTCGGACCACAGAATCTTGTTCCAGTCTTGACGGGTCCAGTTGAGATGCTCCTTCGCCCACTTCACCCTGGCGGCTCGATTCTTTTCAGAAATCAGCGGTTTCTTCACTGGACGTCTTCCCATGATTCCAGCAGCATTCAGACGTCGTTTCACGGTCGAGACAGATGGCGGAGATGGCGAATTCAAGAAAAACTTCCCGTCTGATCGCAGGGGCGGTGAGTCTTGGATTGGTTCTAGACGTCTTCAAAAATGTTCCTATCGTCATTACGATCAGTGACACGTGGTCTTCCAGTGCGTTGGCTGTTAGTAGAGCCATCTTGAGCTTTCTGACGCTTTAGGAACTGAGAAATGCCCGCCTCTGTCACGCCGAACATTCCTGCCAACGTCATCATGGTCAGTCCATTTTGACGACCCACAACGATGGCTCTTTTGTCGTTATCAGTCAAATTCTTATTTCCAAAGGTTCTTCCCATGTCTGAAAAACATGAAAAAAATCATATGGCAACATTATTAATTTTTAAAAAAATTTAATAAAAAAATAAATAAAAAAATAAAAAGCATAAAAAAACAAAAAAATGGAATTCAATAAAAAAATGCCTAAAACGCGTCACAGTCATTGCGGACATGTCTTTGTATACCGTATATGTTTCAAAGTATATTTTACATTATCCCTGAAAGTTATATATAAATCGGATAAGTACTCGCTGAGATATCCCAAAAAAACCAAAACTTAATAGACTTTTGAGCGGTACTGTATGAGCTTTTAATCAACCTATCTTTCAATTTTTCCAAATTTGAGACCAACCTCGAAAAGCCAACACTCGACATATCAGCCTTCGAAAAAGCGCTCAAATACCATCACGATAGGGTTAGTTTCGATATTGCTTGAAATAACTAATTTACAAGGAATTTAGGATAACATGGTCAAAGGAATCGTGATAATCAATCCACACAATCCACTGGGTGTCGTTTTTGATCAAGATCAAGTCATTCGACTTTGTAACTGGGCGGCAAGGTAATGAAAGCTATGAACTCCCTTTACCGCTGGCTAGGGAAGAAAAAACAGAAAAAAACGTTTCAAAAATGTCTGAGCCCATTATTTCCGGTCAGTATATTATATATACTTATCTCATTCGCCAAAACTAAGAAAAATTTGTTTTTTTTATAGTCTGTGTGCCACGACTTGAAATTTCACGGAACGACATTCCGCTGTTCCGCTGCGTGCGTTCGCGAAGCGTCTTTCGAATCTAGGTCACGCTTTCAATTGATTGTTATTGCTGTGGGAGCACATTAAAGTAGAGTACCCCAATAAAAGAAAAAAAATAATAAAAGCGCGATCAAGGTTGGCAAAGACGCGCAGCGGCACAGCGGAATGTCGTTTGTTGAAATTCCATGTCGTGGTACACAGGCTATAGCGTCAAAAATTATGATTTTTTGTTCAAAAACCAATATTCCAGTCAAAACCTCTACGTGATCATCGACGAGATCTTCGCCAACTCGGTTTTTGACCCGAAAGCCAACTTCAAGTCTTTCCTTTGCTACTACAAAAAGCTGGCAAGGCCAGACCACGTCGCCTACATGTGGGGCTTCAGCAAGGTACTCCAATGGAAACTCACACAATCTCTTATTTAATTAAATATTCTCTACAGGATTATGGAGTTCCCGGCTTCAAATTCGCCGTAATTCACTCAACAAGTCCCACTTTGAGAGCAGTTCTCGGCAAACTGGAGTATTACTCGCCAGTTTCCTGTTTAGTTCAGGACTTTGCTGTCAAGTTCCTGGCAGATAATGGTTATTTTATCAACTTTATTCAGCCGAAAAAATTTAAAAAACGACAAAGAGCAAGAGGAAAAAAGAGCAAAAAAAAATTGTTCACGACTTTTTAATAGATTTGAGTGCCGAAAGTGAACTTGAAGGTTTTTAACTTAAAAAAATATAGAGCCAGAAAAACAGAAGCGAGAGATCGCTGACGGCATGGAGAGATAGCAGAGAAAAGGAAAGTTCTCTCTTTCTCTGGCGTCTCTTCAAGCTGCCTTCGACCTCTCCTAAAAACAACTCAAAAAATCAAAAAAAGTAAAAAAAAAATACCTTTCGAAAAAAAAACCGTAATTTGGCGAACTTTAAACTTCAGAATGGCTCCAAAACTACCACAAGACCCTGAAACATCGCCTGGCCGTCCACTACAATTTTACCGTCAAACATTTCAAAGAAATGCGAATTCCTTACGTCCCTGCCCAAGGTGGATTCTGTGTCTTCGCCGACTTTTCAGAGGTTGAAAAATTAGGAAGAAATTCAACTATATGAAAATTAAGATGCTGAAATCGAAAACGAGCAAAGCTGAGTTAGAACTTTGGCGAAAAGTGGCCACTGGAGGGGTGATGCTCACTCCCGGCGACCATCAAAAATGTCTGAAGCCAGGCTGGTTCCGGCTCGTCTTCGCCTGCACCAAGGAAGAACTACAAGAAGGTTCGAAAAATTGTTTCGAGGGAAATAATGTCCGCAGTGAGAATGGCTCCCCATGATTGAACTAACATCTGCTTACAGTAAAATATAAAAAAACGTAATTATAACATATATTTAAAAATTTTTGTTTCCGATGAAAAATCTGATTTTTTTCAGGTATTCGACGTCTTTACAAGTTAACGAGGAACATTGACAACCCCAATATTGAGCCGATACGGTACTGAGAAAAAGAAAAAAACGCAAGCTTTCATCGTCCAATTTTTTTCATTCCTTCTTATTTTTTTAGTTGATTCTAGTCATTTTGTAGAAACTCCCATCCATTCCTATATTCTGTACATTATGGAGTCTTTTTTCAGTCATGCCTTGTTTAATAAAAAAAGTTTTATTGTCTGTCAAACTTTCATAAAAAGAACTATACTATGAAGATAAACTACCGTTCACAAAAAGAAGGAGAAAACTTCAAAATTTGAAAAAAGGCGAATGAAGAGAATGGAATTTCGTTCCTGACAGCCTTTTTAGGATATGAATTATGTTTTTGATTTTGATTTTTCAATTTTTCCTTATTATTTCTATTTTTTAAGCCCCCTTGCTCGATATCTTTAATCATCGACTTATATTTTCGAAATCGGAAATTTCAATGAACCATTTTTGCCCACATTTTCCCTCACATAACGATAGAAGAACCAAAAAAGAATAATCTATGAAAACTGAAATTTAAAAGCTATCCCACTTTGAAATTAAGAAAAAGAATTTCTACGTGAAATTTCGAAAAACGTCACTTGTTTTCAATCAGAAAAAGCTATGACATCATCTAACAATATAATTTCGTATTCTCATTTCTCTCCACCAAAACGCCAAAATGACCTATTACACAAAGCTCGAATCAATCAATTCTGGCGATTCGGACAGTGAGGTGAAGATTCTGAACGGGAGTATCGACGAAGACTGGGATATTGGAGATGATCTTCTGCCCAAGTACGAACACGCCAAGAAAATCATCAAGAGAAAGGTTTGGACTATCTTACTCAATTTTTTTTTTGGAAACAATCCAATCGCCTGAGCTCTCTTTTTCCCTCATCTTTTGACCAAAGAATTGTCTCAGCTCACAACGGGAGTTTTGAAAGATTTTCAAAATCTTTAATTGGTCTCAAAAGGAAGAAACGTTCAGCTTATTCTGAAGATACTTTTCAACTTGGACGATTTTCGAGCTTTTCTTTAGCGCACATTGATAAGCATACGCTTTCACGTTATTTGAGAATCCCTTGTAGCTATTAGGAGGAAAAGAGAGCTCAGACATGCCAGACAGTTCCAAGTCCCCGTGAATTGAGTATGAATTAAGACTCCCCTTTTTTAGGTCGACGACATCAAGATAGTCGCTGAGGAGTGCTACGATATGCTAAAAGAAGGTGTCGTTGAAGTGGAGCACAATATTGCCGGCCACTTGCAAAATGTGAAAGATGTCGTCAAAGAGAAGGTTTTTTCACTTATTTAATCTCGAAAATGTCATCTTCCAGGCAGAAGAGATGCTCCACGGACAGTCCAAGAGAAGCAATTGATCAAAATCTTCAATTCGATTAGACGTTGTAAATAATGTATAAACTTTGTTTGTATGATTAAATATTTGAGTAAACTTTTTCCAATGCCGGTAAAATCATCGAACAGGGGGACTTCTGAATGAGACTATGTTTCCTAGATGTAGTTTTCCATGCTGATTCCTAATTCGGCCTCAAAAGCTGCCACCAAGGTCTGTGAAAAAAGTTATGGACCGTCAAAAGTCAAACGGAGCTCATTTTCCGAGGGTATATAGTCCTTGTTTCCCTTGTCAGGAAAAACTCTTCAATTTTTTTCAAAAAGGTTCTGGAGCCCATGATATTTCAAGGCTCAAGAACTTCATTGCTGTATTTCTCAAACAACACTCTCAATTTCTTGATTTTGAGATCAAAAAATCAATTCAATTTCCATCACCCTTTTTATTTTCAAGATTTTCAAAATCGTATTTTTTAGGATTAGAAAAAAAACCTGTTGTCAACTCAATTATTCAATATGATGAGTAATATCTTACGATAATGGCCACTCATCCAATCATCTACATTTTCCTCATTTTCCGAATTATTATGATCGAAACGTCTCAATTATAACCGTTACTCATCCAATCACTTCAATCTCCTTTTTTTCCTTCTATTCCTTGCAACCTCATATTAATTACTTTTTTCAAAATAGTTAAACTGAAACATGACAATTATAACTTTACTCATCCAATTACTTCTATCCCTTGCAACCTCGGAAAACAAAGAAAAAAGCTTCTGCAAAAGGCCTATGAATGACGCATAAGATTCAACAATCCTACGCACATGCGTTGAAAATGCAATTATTGCCTCATATGTTCCAAAAAGAGATGATATTCCATGAGATGAGCGGCGGTTCCCTTTCAAGGCGAACTCTGTCAGAATCCTCCTGGGACCATCATCCAACCATTGCAAAAGTCTTGATGATGATCTTTATCCTCTTGAAACTTTCTGCAAATTTTCAAATCCTGAGAAATATCTGTTCTAGTCTGCTTTTTTCGGACCTCAGAATTACACCATCTACCCGGAGCTTGCATCTCAAACTCTTAAGATTAAATATATGAGAAGAGTTTCTGGAAGATTCCTTCTTTATTTCAGATTCCCACTTTTAATCTTTTCGAGATTCTTGATGACGATTTTTCCACTTGAAACTTTCTAGAGATTTTCAAATGTTCGTCCCATTTTTTATCCTACAGCTTCATTCGTGATTCGGTATCTGGAGCTTGCAAGCAAAAAAAAAGCTGTTTACTCTTTTTAACCACATAATTTGAATCTCTCTCGTAAAATTCTAAATAGACAGGCTAGGTGAAACCTCCTAAAAAGAGCTTTTCAAGTTCCTAATCTGAACGCATATTGCAAAAGCTCGAAATAATCTGAAATTTTGAGAATTTTTTTCATTTTTTAGATATCTCACTTATGTAAAAAAAAAAAACTAGCTTACTCATAGTACTAATTATTAATGAAAATAAACACACCTGCTTCAAAAATTGTGTTATGAGCTTTTAACTTGAGCTCTAGTTTGATATATCTTATTAAAAAAAAGCCACTAGTCTCAATTATTGTTGAATTAAAAAGTTACCTTGTTTGCAAGAACAAAATATTGCTCATCATCCAAATACGCAGTTTATTCGTTCGTTTTTATCCCACTAATTTTGTGCCAATTTGATGAAAAACTTTGCAACAAAGTTCATTCTTACAAACTCGTCCGGATCTTTTCGAAATACTTCTTTGAAAAAAAAAACTTGGCGTAATCGTTGATTTCACAAACTTGAATTCTAAAAGTCTCAGAAAAAATAACGCCTAGATTACTTCAAAACTCCTTTACAATCGCCTCCATTTGTTCCAGGACCCTTTTCCTTGGAAATTACTACAATAATCTTATCTTGGTAAAAAAACTTGAAAAATAAATGAGCGACAAAATGAATAAAAAAATAGAAAAAAATCCAATTATCCTGCTCCAAAAATCACTTCCTTATTTCTCCATCTCAGCCCACCCACTCTGATTGAATTCTCCTAATTTTTCAACCAAAAACAGCCTCCTAAACCATTTATAATTTGATATATACTTTCCGTCAAGTTGAGAGGAACTAAGAAAAAGAAAAGAAAAACAGAAAAATCTTCTGCTATTTGCCCGTCGGATTACAAGTTGTGTTGACTTTCACCAAAGAGAAGACAATTTCAGAACTTTCCACAGCCCCAAAAACGATTTTTCTGCTCCTTTTTGCAAAAAGTTTGCTCCGTTTGAAATTAGTTTTTGACTTTTTTTCCTCTACAGATTATTTTGAAAATATTCGGACCTTATTTGATGATAGAACTTTTTAGTACTTTATTTTTTTGTGCGACCTACTTGGTGTCCCTGAGAACGGTTCAAAGCGTAACGTGACTTCTAAGCGGTCAATAGAAAGTTGCGCCCGACCCTGAAACGACTTGCGAACGCCGAAATTAGAAAGCATATTTTGAACCGCTACGCGTTGAGACATTCTAACGTTGAAGTTTCTGCTTTGCGCTGGGATTTTTATTTTTATTATCTCCTTAAGTTAAGCTCTTTCATCTGAAAGATTCATTAAATTCATTCTTACATGTGAGGTCGCACGAGGAATGGCTCGACGCTACCGACCCTAAACGACTTGCGCGATTTGAAATCAGAATGTACTCGAAACAAGCGGTCAAGGCGTTCTGAATAAATTTTTCATTGATTCCCGTTATTTTGATTAAAACTCCTTATCGAGAATCTCTTATCAACGGCGCCTAATGATAATCAAAACCCACTTATTTTGATATTTTTCCCTTCGTAATTGATGAGTCACGGCCATAGTCTTGTTTGTTCTCATCTTCATGTACTCAGAAGCCTCTTTCTTTTCTATAGTTTGGAGTTGAAATAACTTCATTTTCTTTTTAAATTGTCCAGAAGAAGTAAAAATTGGAAGTAGAAGAGATTGAAATGACACCGAGAGAGAATTTGAGCTTTTTTGGAAAAATTAAAGTTCCAAATTTTCCTGTTTTGAACTGTTTTTGAGCTTCTTAAATATCAATGACCGCATTTGGAATGAATCCTCAATACTCTCTACTGTTATCTTTTCAAAAAAAAATCGCTGAAGAAAGTGTTGAGCTTTTCGGAGACCGCAACGCATACGCGTCGCATGACCCATTCCCAATCCTCTGTTTTTTTTAACTTCTAGGAGTAAAATGACCGCATTCAGAATGACCCAAGCATTCTCTTTTGTGGCGATTTCTGATTAAAATACAAAGACCGCAACGCGTACGCTTCGCTTAAAAAAAAAACCTAGGCCGAACTCAGAAAGACTTGGTTATTTTTCCCGAAATTGCCAGAAAACCACTACCATGACCCCAATACTGTTATATATTTTTTCTTCCTCGAAAAAAGGCAGAAAATTGGCGTCCTTGATGCTTCACTTTACGGGTGCGACGAAATCGAGGCGAAAAAAAAAGGAAAAAAGAAGAGGAGCGCTCAATTCGACTTAATGACCCGGCGACTCGTTTACGACGCCGGTGGGTCGTCGACGGTCGGACGTCTTCTGATCCGTTCCGTCGCCTCGTTTGCAACTCTCGACCGAAACCATCACTTCATCATGACTTTACTGTTCATTTGTATGTTTGTTGGAGTGTCGGAAAGTGTGGCTCGTGCTCGAAAACTTCTGTTTCGAATTGCTTACTCCAAGTCTTTTATAAATACTCAAAGAAAAGTTAGTGACGTTAGTAAGACAGCTGATACTTCTGAGCAGTCGTCAAGAAACTATTTGCTGAGAAGATTTTCCAGAAAGATTTTGAATCAGATTTTTCCATAGTTCTCAAGTGATCCTTTCTCAAAGCTTCACAATGACGTTACCAGAACTGCTGATCTTGCATAGTCTCTAGGAGGTTTTGAATCATTTTTTCATTCATAGAAAGTTTTGGAAGATTCCCTAAAGATGACAGATGGGAGAAAGAACTTTTGACTATCCCTACTAGAGAAATAAGAGCTTAGAAGAAAAATTCACAGGTTATCTCGAGTTGAAAAAGTTTTCGAAAAGTCAGAAATGGTTTGATCAATTTGAGAGAAATGTTTGATTTTCAAAATCGATCTATCAAGGTTCAAAATCAATTCCAAAAAAATTCAAGCCAGGCGAACCGACTTTTGAATCAAAAATTCATCGACTAGACGTCTTTAAAATACGGATATTTCTCTCATATCTTGAAAGAACTCTCAATTTTCAACCTGATCGCAAATTCTAAGGGTCAATAAAAATCGATGAATCATCTTTGGGCCTTCTTGAGAAAAAAAAAGCCAATTTCCGAAAAATCTTCAACTTGCAAGATTCATCGATTAATCTGAGCGCTCAAGTTGAAGCTTGAGTTTGACATTTATACGGCGGCTCCGCTATGTCGGATCAAAAGTGATAACGACCGTGCCCCCACATTTTTCTTCATTCATTCCATTTTAACACCTATCACTTCTCGGACCTCTCTTTTCTCCTGAATATTTGTTTTCACGCAAAATTGTGATTTGAGAAGAATATTTATCGCCCCAATAAGTGAAAAACCTACATTTCACAAAATGGGTTCATTTTTGAACCTCGAAATAACTCGGAAAAAGACACGGAAAAATTAAGCGATTTCGAAATCTTTAAAGAGAAAATATTGATTTGGTGATAGTTATGTTATGAAGTCACGAAAAAAATGTGGAACTCTTGAACTTTTTAGAAAAATCGATTCTCAAGTTGAGATAAAAAAATCCTTTGAAATAAAAAAATGAAAAAGTTAAACTCAAATTTAAGCTAGAGAAATAAATTTCAAATCAATTTTTAAAGGTGATAAATGAGCTCGCATAAAAATATCCATGTTTGCTTTTGGCTCAAAAAAATTCGATTAAAAATTAACTTCTAATTTGAAAAAGCTCTATAAAACGAAAAAAAAAACGCTTTCTTCATCAAAATTGTACACGAAGATCGTTAAAAAAATAGGATCAATAAATAAAATTCAGATCTAGTTTCATTTTATTCTTCTTGTTGTATTCAACTTCTACATGAAGATTCTGACAACTAATAATTTTTCAGACAAAAAAATAATTTACTTGAAAAAAAGACGCAGTTCATTTTTTTCAATCTATATTATTTTCTGATTGATCCTAAATATTTCATGAAGGCGTCTGAAACAGCCTTAAATTTGACCAAAAGCTCCAAACTCCGATTTTTACTCGAAAAAAAGGGACACGTCACTTTTTCCACTTGAAAGCCCACTGCCTAATCGAGCACTTCTAACAATTCCAAGTTTATTCCCCGCTTTTTTCCTCGTTTTTTTTTATTGCGAACGTCATCGGAAAGTAATTTGAGACATTTTCGGAGCGGAAATCGCGACATTTTCCCCGCCTCCGTCAGCTTTTCCAAAAATTTCCAAAAATGTCAGGAATTCCAAGATTTTGTCAATTTTACGGCGTTAGGGTTCTTTGTTGGTTTTAGGTCTATTTAAGCGAGGTTCCTTATCAACTTTCCTGATTTTCAGATAAATAAAAAATGCATATTGATCTGATTCTACTGGTGAACGTCTTCTTCATTACGTGTACACATTTTTCGTTGATTTCTTCGAATCCTCTGACTTCTAATAGCGACAAACGAGTCGCCCTAGGTTGGTTTCATTTATTTTTTTAAATTGAGCTTTGTGATTTCTAAAAAACTTATAAATTTATTTAAAAAAATTTTTTTAATAAGCATGAAGAGTTCTATTAAAGTTCAAAAATCCACTTCCACAAAAAAGAAAAGATACAAAAAAGTTAGGCCTTAAAAAAAAACAAGAGAGCACCCAAAAACTAATTTTTTGATATTCATACAACCACTGCTCTTTTAGGGCTTGAAAAACTTCAGGGAAGCATAATTAGTGAAAAATTTATAATATATAGCTTTTTTTATTTATTTATATATAGAGCTTTTTTTCGACACCCTCTGCAAAAAACAGATCTTAGTTGAGTTAAAGCAGATCTAATCTGAAAAAAATTTTTCACAGAATTTTCGCCCCAATCAAGCTTTACACCGAAGCTTTTTTTCTTCGAAATAAATTCCCTGATTTTTAATAGCTTATATGAATTTGCAGGTATTTTTGGACATAAGCGAAGCTCAAGAACTACAAACAAAACAACTAGCCGAACATGGTAACTTTTCCAAAAATTATGATTTTTCGTACAAATAGAGGTCCAGAAGCCCGGCTAGACTGCGCTTCTCAAAGAAAAAAGGCCCTGCTTCGGAAAGACGCCGGGGATATCCGTGTCTACGTTCCAGACTGTTCTACTACAAATCCGATGTCAGTTTCGACAAAATTCTACCGAGTAATGACTTTCAAAGGATTTCGAGAAAAAACCTTGGAATAAGAACCAGCGCTCACCAAGGTTGAAATCCATCCATTATAAAAATATAAAAAGCCTTTTTTGTGAATTTTCTGTATGTCTTGCAGTAGTTCATGAGCTGAAATACTCGACGGTGAAGTCCAAGTTGAAACTCAAAGACTACCATTTTTAGACAATACCAACGGACACAGTGCTACGAATTGACACATTACTGCTGGTGTGTACACGAAATCAGTGGGGAGCCAGTAGCAGGTTGAACTTTTCAAATTATATTCTTTATTGGGAAATGAAAGGCCCTTTTGAAAACACGAGACTTTTAGATAAGGAAATGTTAGTGAACCTTTTTCCTAAATTTAACAACAAAAAACACCTGAATAAAGCCCTTTATTCAAAATATTGACCCTACGATCCTCAAATCCTGAATTAAAATTTTGCCACTGTAAAATATCAAAAGTTAAGCCGCATTCTTAGGAAAAATAGCTCTTATTAGTAGAAAGTTGTTGATCCAATTGCGTGAGAAATGTTATGAATTTATTGAAAACGGAGAAAATTCAGGATCAACAACGCAAAATGGTCGACCTGGCTGTGCAGCACCGGCCACGCAAGCGCCTAAGAAAAAGCGGAAAAATCGTAAATACTTTAAAAAAATCCTAAATATTTCTTACTTTAAGGCTGCAAAGGGAACCGAAGAACGAGGTTTTTACGACGTGTCGTGGCGACGATAAAAGCAGAAATGATATTGGCCGGTGAGACTACATATTTTTCATGTTTTCATAGAAACGGAGGGCCATTTCGAGCTTTATTGTATTCGTGATAATCAATTAATCATATTAGATTTACAAAAAAGGTACGCCTTAATCACTGTGAACAGATCTCCCGGCGCGGCGACCCGACACATTGTTGAAAAAAAGTAAAAATATAGAAAATTGGTGAAAAAACCAAAAAAATTTGCTCTTGACAATGACGGTTTCGCGGGTCGGGTCTTTCAGGAATTTTCATGAGGAGCCCTAACAAATCTCCGGAACAAATCTCCGAAAACAACAGTTTGAAGTCCATTTTATGAATCACTGAACTTTTTTGACCTTTATTTTTCAAATTAAAGTTTCCCAGTTACATTTCAACATCCAACATTTCCCAATCCATTTCAGCAACATAAAAAATACTTTAAAAATTAAATTAAACCTGATTTTCCAGGTGTAAACCAGACGAAAACCAACCGAGACGCCGTCCTTCAGTGGAAGTTCAAGCAGCTCGATCTGAATGATAACAAGGTTTTTTAACTTAAAAATGGGAAAAAAAAAATGAAAAATTAAGTCGATGGAGAACACTAAGGTCTAAAATGCCAAAAAAAGAGCAGTGAACTTTTTTTTTTCTAACAACGGCGCTCTAATCATCTTCAAAAAGCATAATGATAAATACTTTAATACATTCTTGAGATCTATATATATACTTATGGAAAACTACAAAATCTTATCAAAAATTGAAGTTTGAGGAATGAAAATCACCTTTTTTTTGTTACTTATTAAAAATTATTGAGGCTTCAGAAAAAAATTTAAATTCGAAATTGAAGCTACTCGAACGACAAGAATGGAAGCCGTACAAGGCAATTCTACTGGAGTGGAGGAAAGCGCGGCACTGTTCCCGGAATCTCTTCAAAACGTGCGATGTCGACGCGAACCGTCGGCTCACGCCCGAAGAGTGGCGCAAGTGTATCGCACAAGGTATTTTATTAACTTATCTGGCATGGATGGTCAATTTATTTGTGGTTAGAAAGTTTTTGAGCCTTTTTTGTAAGGCTGGTCAGTAGCATCTGTTGGGCTCATAACTTATGAAAAGTAGTTTTGGTTTTTTGTACGACACTCCGCTAAAAAGCTTCGAAAATCGGGTGAAAAGTATATGAGACTCAAGAGAAAGGTTTTCTTTATATTTCTCCCAATTTTCTCCGTTTTCGGTTCAGTGTTGCGTTTGTACGAAAACAACGAACACAAAATCTGAAAAACCAGTGCATTTCACCATCGCAAAAAGGGGCGTGGCTTTGTGGTCTCTACTCATACGTCATAATTTTGCAAAACGGGACTGCCGCGCCCTTTCTTAGAACCACAGTACTCTTTTCTTCGATTCGTCCTTTCCCTGTGAAGGCGCCTTAAATTGAGCCCAAAATTTTCTGTTATATTGAAGGCGAATTCAGAGGGACAGGCCGCGGGAATCGAAAAATAGGGATTTGTAGCACGCAGAGAAAAAATTGTGACAAGCTGGCTTTTTAAAGTAAATTTTCTTGAAGAACTGAAAAATTCTTATTTTGACCGAAAAAAATTTTTTTCAGAAGTGAACCTGGTACCAGCGACACGACCCGAGCAACTCAACCCATTCCTGTACATATTGAAACCCGAATGATCTTTTTTGAATTCAAATTATAGTTGATTCACAACAGCTTTTCACCGTTTTTAAAGGAGCAGGGAGGGTTAAAACTCGAAAAAAATCGTAAAAAATCCCTGGGCCTTTGGACTTTTGAGTTAAAGTCTTTTGCGAAAAAACTCTTTGGCGTTACCAGGAAAAGGTTTTGAAAGTCTCAATCGGCAAACATTTCTAGATTTCCAGAAATAGAGGTTCAATTTCTCCAAATATCATACTTTCAAGAATTTTGATGGTACTTCATAGATTTTGAGCCTTTATTCCTTGAAAGTAAGAAAGTTCTGCGTGTTGAAAGTTTCAAAATCTTGTACATTGTCTTCCGATTACTTTTCGAAACTTCAAATTAAAGTAGGTTCCATTTTATGAAGCTATTGTGATTGAACTCAACTATTTTTCAAACTATCTTGTACATCATTTTCCCCCGAAAATCGACGATCTTTCACTACCATACCGGCATAATACGCTGCAATGTTTCCAAAGTAATAATTTATTTCACGTTCATTGTAAAAAGAAAAAGCAATCGACGAGATGACGAATAAAGTTTATCAGATTTTGTGGCATTTACAAAAGAGTCGGATGACCTTAGCGATGGCAGTTCAAATGACGTAAATTTTTTTTAATCGAGTAATATGCTGATTTGTAAAATCCCTATTTGGATTTTTCAACTTTGAGCTTTTACATTGAGCAATTTTAGATAGAACTATACTTTCGGAATAACTAGAAATTCTCTTCCTCAAAAATTTCAACTATGAGAAGCAGAAAATAGTCTGCAATATTTTTTTAACAATAAATTCAATTTTTCAGATCTTACAACAGGAAAAGCAATGAAGATGTCAAAGGTTAGCCCTGCCCGAAAAAAAAAATCAAATATTTCAAAATTTGAAGGCTCGTCAACATGCAGTAGTAGTAGTAGTCAAGACGATCTCATCGCAAAAGGGTCTGATAATTTTCACTTGCATCGTGATCGCACGCGGAATGGCTCTGAGCCTAGGGCTGGCAATAAAGCACACCCGACCAGACACAGCCTGCTCTTGTAACCGCAACGCGGCCGCGACGCTTTGAGCCATTCCAAATGCGGTCAAGAACTTCCCACTCTGTTCAGTACTCTTCATTTGTCTCGTTGACGCACTTGGAATGGCTCCAAGAGTCGAATTAGCAATGAAACGCGTCTGACCGAAACGATTCACGCCCTGAGGCATTAGAAAATATTAGAGCAAACTGCGAAAAATGCTGAAATGGCTCTGAATAAAATTCCAAAAACAACGCTACCGCAAAGCTCTGAGCCATTCCAAATGCGACCAAAAGATTCTTGATTCTTCCTCCCTTTTAAAAATGAAAAATTCTAGCTTTGTACAAGCGGCAGACGAGTTTCTATTCGATATAAACACGGGAAACGCGAGTAAAAAGACAATCGGCGAATTCGTCAGATCTTTCAGCAAATCGAGCGTCTTCAGCGAGTTTGTCACGTTTACTGATGTTGAAAAAACTGGAAGAATCGGGAAAGAAACTCTTTTTTGTAGTACTCAATTCTTCGCAACCGAAACTGTTGGTCATTTTATGAGCACCCGCTACTGAACCGATTCTACGAGATTCCGCTCTTCGAGGCGACTAGAATCAAGGTCAGTTGAGGTCAAGTTTCGGGAAACTTTCCTAGTCTATAGTAAGGTAGAGCTTACATTTTTGGTTGATTCGTGCAAGATATGAACAATTTTTCGATTTTGTGAGAATCTGAGTATCTCTGAGAGGTTTCAACGCCGCCTGATTTCAATTTTTGAAAGTCTTGAAGATTTTTTTAAAGTTAGAAAATCGAACAGCATTTCGCACTAGTAGAGCATAAGAAGCCAGATTTTAGGTGCCACACGAGTCCGGACACGACTACATTCACGCGAGCGAGGTGGACGGATTCCGCGAACGTGGCAAGTTTATCATCACCCAGGCGCCGCTGGCCGCCTCGACCGAGCAGTTTTGGCTGATGCAGTGGCTGAACAAAGTTCCCATCGTCGTGTCTCTCACCGAGATGGTCGATGAAAATGTTCGTATTTTTATTTTTGTAAAATGTATGAAGAAATGCCTATTTTCGTGATCCCAACAATCAGATGCGGTAGGTATGTTTGAGACACGATAGTCAGAAAAAATTGATTTTCTGATTCGAAATAAAATAATTTTTGGTCATTAGTCGCTTTTGGCTATGTCGAAGACATTGAAAAATCGTATTTTCTTTTTTTCGTGCAAGCTTTGAGGCGTCATGACTTGACTAAAAAACAGAAAACCTGATAAGTCCTTTTTCTAGAGTCAGAATGCTCTAAAAAACGTATAAACCTGGTACAAGAAAATTCTCGAAACTTGTATTTTTTTGGTTTCTTCATGAGAATTTTTCTCGATTTCTTAAAGATGAAAAGTTCAGAAGTTACCAATCCTTCCGAAAAAGCGAGGCGAAAGTATGAAGCTTGGGAAAATTTCAATTGAAATTTTACACTGTCGCCACGTCCGCAACTCTTATGATTCTGCTGTTCTCAAGGTGAAACTGGGTCATTCTGTAGGCTTTCCAAGTCGGGATGAAACACTGTGAAGTGTTTTAGTATGAGGCTGAACACGGGTATAAAAATATTCGGAGTTTTGGAGAAAAAAAAATTGAAAAAAAATTATTTCAAGCCCTAGTTTGCAAACTTTACAGAATGTCGGAAAAGGACGTATTTGAAGATTTCGAATCGTAACAACTAGACAATGAAACAAGTATTGAAAAGAACCTTTTTTTCCTGCATTCAGGAGATTCTAAAGTATCATACTGAAAAGTAAACTGAGAACTCCAGATTCAACACGACAATGAGCCGCCTCGCAAGCTATTACTCTTATCTTTTCATTCCTGGGGCCACAAAGGCACGCCAAGAAGACCGACGGAACTGCTCGACCTCGTCGCCGACGTCAACTACAACCGTGAACTCCTCAGGCGACAGGCTATTGCCGGCCAGTGGCTGAAGCCTGATGAGAAGTCTCTCTGAAGACCTTTCGGAAGACGTCACGGTCTTCAGATTCCCGGTGACGTTGATGTGCTTCTCGGGCGTCGGGAGGAGCTGCGTCGTGGCAGGGTTGGATGTCCTTTGCCGGCGTCTGGAGGCGTCGGCGGCTCTGGGAACTCCTCTCGTCGATGTTCTCGACACTGTCAAGAGGGTGCGAATTCAGCGCGCTGGCGCCTTTCCGGTGAGATCAGATTTGTTTAGTCAAAGCCATTCCAGCTACCAACTTCTGAATCGTTCCCGAGCTTGAACTTAATAAAAATCCTCCTGAAGCTTGAGAAGCCATTCCTTTTCATTTCCTAGCCATTCCGATTTTTGCCAAAAAAAAAACTTTAAAAAAAATCTAACTTTAAGAGTCCGGCTTTTTTGCTCTAACTCTTTACTACTGCCAAGACCTTCTTGTCACTGAAATCGGCCGAATTTACATTTTAGCCAGAAGCCCTCTAAATTATCGGAGATCCTCAGAAGTATTCTCACGCGAAAATTTCCAGAAACCTGAGCAATACCTCTATCTATCAATGGCAGTACTGGAATTCGGCATCCGAACCAAACTCATCCCCAATAACGTCCTCAATCAGATCGATCTCATCAACTACATGCATCAGCAAAACGAAATGGAATAGTTCTTGGAATTCAGAATGAAGATTCGTCTTGGCCAGCTCATTTTTATGATCTAATATCAACTCCTCTAGAAATCACTTCAAAAACTACCATTGGTAGGGTATAAAAACACTGAAGTGACCGCTTGATAGAATCTCTAAGAAAGAAATTCTTCAAAATTCTCGTCTCTGTTCTTACTTACTTTTTTTTTCTCCAAAGAGCGTTTCTAATTCAAAATTCTATCACGATTGATTTTTCTTTAAAAAATGGAACTAAAAAATCAACCTTTTGCAAAATGCTCAAAACAGAACATTGACGTCAATATTTGCTCACAGAAACTCCCAAAAATACACATAACAAGTCATCAACGAACTATGTTTGTTGCGAAAAGTGAGAAGAAGGCTCCAATAACCAGAAGGACAGTTTCGGTTTGTACAGCTGACTGAGAGGTATAAAAGTGAGGTCCGGAGAGGTGTTAATCAACCGAAACCAATTATGATTTCTTCTTCCTCTCCTCTAATCTTGGCGCTGTTCGCGACGGCCTCCTGCCAGCTGAGTGGCCCGACCTCGGACGGTTTCCGCCAGAATGGCCTGCGAGGCGATCGAAATGGCAACTACAACAACGACGGCAAGGGCAACAACGGGATCCGTCTTCCACCTTGGCAAAACGAGGACAACGACGACGATTTCGACCTTTTCTCCGAGTTGACGATGCCGTCCTTCCTCAGAAACCAGCCGAACCAAGTCAAGGAGTCCTACTACGAAATTGTCACCAACATGACCTCCAAGCTGCCCGAGCAACAGCAGAGACTCCAGAGATGGGCCGATCAGAACCGACTTTCGGTGGGTCTTTTTCTAGAGAATTAGAGGAAAAAGTGAAGCTAAGTACAGAGAAACTTGTAGAAAATCTTGAAGGAGTTGCACAGAACTTGCGTTTTCCCGAGTAAATATGAGTCTCACTTTACTATTTTCTAACACTAGAAGCTCTCAAAAATTGATGAGTAACTCGAATTTTAATGTCTTAGAACGATCAGAGCGATAAAAAGAACTACTGTAGGAAAGGTAGTAAAAAACCGAAAAACGTACTTTCATTTTTGCAGTCGCAATACCAAAACTACGCCCGTCGTCTGGAATCCTCTCTCTCGGCCTTGTCCACCAACATCACTCGTTTCTTCTCCAACCTCGAAAAGGCGGCCAAGAAGCTCGTCGAACTGACCACCAGCAAGACGATCACCAACCTTCAGCGATTCGAGGGAATCGCCGACGTTCATCGCCAGTACGAGAAGGTATATATTCTAAATTTTTCCATTTTATAAGAAGAAAAACTTTATGGTTCGAGGTTTGAAAGCAATGAAATCGAAGAAAAAAAAAAATGAAAAAATTCCTTTTTTTTCCATTCAAAAAGTTAATAGTTGACTTGTTCTATAATATAGGACCTAAGAAAAAAAGGAGAGAATGAATTTTTTTAAAAAAAGCTCCTTTAAGCTTTTTGACGACAAAAAAATTTAAAAAAATAATATTTTTTTGACTACTTTTTTTATTCTACAATGCTCTGAAAAAAACTGTGTGGAACCATTTCGAATTAATTTTCCTAAAAAAATTCTCAAAAAAAGCTTTGGAGGTTTTTTTTTGAAGGCTGACTAATCAAATGTCTTACAAAAGATAAGAATGAATACTTCTGAAACTTGAAAATTTGAAAAAAATAATCCCATTTTCGTGTCATTTTCCCAAACGTTTTCCAAAGATAAGTTGAATAAATCAATGATTCAAGGAACTCGACGTCCTCCGCCTCATCATCGGCGTGGCCAATGACCAGTCCTCCGCGGAACTCCCGCCAATCCGCAGCCAAGGAGGCCGCGGACGACAAAATAATTGAAGCATTTCAACTGTATATTTGAACAAAGATAACGATATATACGAAAATAAATCCAAAGCATTCATTCATTTGTTGATCACAGAAAAAAATAACCAGCCTACACGTAACGAACAGGTCATCAAATTATCTCGTCAAAAAAAGAACCTCGAAAAAAAAAAATTGAGCAGAAAGGAAGAGAAGACAACAAAAAAAACTTTGGTTACGACGATGGGGAGAAAAAAGGAACCCGTGGCGAATTTGTGATTGGTTTTGAGAGAAGGGGGAGGTTGTTTGAAATGGTTAATTGGATTGAAATCAGGCGTTTTCTTCCTTTTGGAGATGTTCAGATGAAGCGGCAGCCGTGGATCATCGGATCGATGGAAGTCGAGCCGGCTTCTGGGAGCATGAACAAGCAGCTGCTGCTCCACAGATCCACCGAGCCGATGGTTCGCTGAAAAAATCCTTATGTTTTTATCAAATTCATCAAAAAACTGCATGTTTTCCTCCAAAACATACTGCAAAAGATAAGTTCAATAGAACAAAAAAAAAACTCTGAGAACTTCACGAAGATTTGAAAAAGTCAATTTTTTTCCCTTACCAAAAAACCGGGCACAAGGCTGTTTCATGGAAAAAATTAAGAACATATCATTTTTTTCAGCTTTCTGGTAATAAAAATGTGCGCTCTACTGATAAAGCTCATAAAATTATAAAAAAATCATAATATTATACTTTTTTTTACCCTTTGTTGATGTTCAAAACTCTACCTTTTCCTTCTCCTTTTTCTTCGCAGGAATGATGACAGCGGCGGCCGGAGTCGTGGCGACGGTCACAGTACCTACCGTAACCGGGACAGTAACCGGGGCGACGGCTACAGTATGCACGCCGAGGATGTTGAAATCGAGGAGTAACCGGTAGGTCCACTCAACCGTGAAGAATGTGGCAGCGTTTGAAGGGAAAGCTCTGAAAAAAAGGAAACTTTCAATTTTTGTTATTTTTGAATTAAAATAGGATCTAAACCTTATCTCAAATCACTGCCAGTTTTTTTTTATGAATTTCGGAAGATTGATGATTTTTCGTAAAAATGAATCCGTGACGTGAGGAGGTTAGAAAAAACGTTAATCCTTCTTGATTTTTCTCGTATTCTCTTAAAAAAACAGAAGTTGCTACCATGCCAACAATACTTGGGCTACTGTAGCTTACTGTATTCAAAAAGCCCTCAAACTGAAAATTCACGTAAAAATTGTCATTTCTAAGCTTCTGTTCGAAGAACTTTGTTGGCCATTCATTCACCCTTTCTTCCTCTATCTACAACCTTCTTCTTCTCTACAGTAACCCACCGTATCAGGGCGGAATTGAGGCCGACGAAGAAGGTCCGCAGGCCACGTTCGGCGTAGGTCGTGCGGATACAGTCCCAGTACGTTTTGTAGGCGTCGTTGGCTTGAAACCGCGACTTGATGATGTCCTGCGGGTAGTTGAACAGCCAGGAGAGCGTTCCGGCGCCGCCTAAAAAATCGGAAAATTAAAGAATGAGTCATAAAATTTTTAAATATTTTCGTGACCACTTTTTTCTGAACAACT